>CM034358.1:41247476-41332476 GCA_019925275.1 Mytilus edulis
ACTCTTACCTGCTATAGCTAAGTTTATCAAAAGAAACGACATATTCGACTTATTATTCCTTCTCACTAACAAAACGATTACTAGACCATTGAAAATGACCGTCAAAATCCCTTCTGCTACACATATCCATCCAGATATATAAATCTAAAAAGAAATGAATTTTTGTATAGAAAAAAAAGTACAAAATACTAAGCAACAAAGAAAATTGAAAATGGAAAGTCCCTAATCAAATGGCAAAATCAAAAAAGGAATGGATATCAACTGTCACATTCCTGAAACATTTTTCTTGTCATATCTACTTAAAATTATCCTTTTTCATTTCCTCTCATTTTACACTGATAACATGCTGCAGTAATAAAAGAATAAAAGTAAACTTCATCAAATTACGTCATTTTTTTTTCTTCTAACCAATTTTTCAATTTTGATTTTAAAAGCAATAAAGAAAAGCAATATAATTTGTTAAAGACAACTAATGTTTAATATTAATAATTTTTTAATGATTATTATGCAGATACGAACATTACAGTTTTAATAAAGTTAAGGATCATAAAATATATGAGAAATACTGCTAAAAGAAAAAGAAAACTGATGAATACGATGGGAATGAAATATATAATCTTAACACCATTGTTGAAAAGAAGTATAAAACAACTTATATAAAATATGATAATCTGAAATGTTTATAGCCTTTAATAATTGAGTACACAAATATGAAGGAGCGATACGAAAATCATTATTTATGAAAAACTATTTTTTAAAGAATGATGGGAACCACGTTTTTACCTAAACCAGGAACAAAGACACTAAATTTGTTAATCACGAACATGGATGGTTCTGAATGATTGACTGCAGTCGGTGTGTTTCGACAAAAAAGAAGGAGCGGTACGAAAATAATAGGTAATGAAAAACTATTTTTTAAAGAATGATGGGCACCACGTCTTTACCTTTACAAGGAACAAAGACACTAAATTTGTTGATCACGAACATGAACCGTTCTGGATTGACTTGGTTGATTGACTGCAATTTGGGCGTTTCGACTTGGATCGAGATGCAGTGATAAAACCGGGTTTTTACAAAGTGCAAAAGGGATGTTTTGACTAAAGTCGGGTTTTTATTGACTGCACTAGGGATTTATTGACAGCTTGAGAGATGTGTTGACTTCAAACGGGATCCATAGACTGCAAACATGGTTCATTGCAAACAAACGCGGTGCATTTATCACAAAAGAGGTATATTGACTGTAACCGGAATTCATTAACAATAATTAGACTGCCAACGCAATGTAATAAATTGAGTACTTTTGTTTTATATTACCTCTCGTTATATAATTAATGAATGGCTATTAGTTATTTTGAATTTATTGAACCATAAAATTAAATTTTGACTCTTCACATTGAATAATCTGCGAAGCGTCAAAAATAATTTTATGGTTTAATAAATTCAAAATAGATTATTACCATTCATTATAAATTAATTTCTATCAAAAATAAGGCTGAAAGAAGTTTTAATATTATTTATATTAACAATAACAACGTACACACGTATTAGCGTATGGATACACAACGTGAGAGTGGGCGTGTCGCCATAAAGATTGACAACATTGAATATAAAAATAATACTTTTAACCAATCAGAAGACAGTTAATACACCAAATTTATTTATTAAACGATACTCACTGCTAATAATATGTTATTCTGGTCGGTTTTCGGAGAATTGGTACTATTCATTACTGTAGAATTCAGATTCACATCCATCCTATCTGAAACCAAACACAAAGTTCATATTTACCTCAAATATTATACAGATTAGTTTTCTACAGGTACATTCCTTATAATTTCTTTTAGATTTTGTCCCCAAAAAGCGATGATCTGTCTATACATGTAAAAAGTAAAATCGCAAAAATACTGATCTCAGATGAAAATTTAAAACGAAAAGTTCCTTATCAAAATTGCAAAATCAAAAGCTAAACACATCAAACGAATTGACATCATCATACTCCTTATTTTCATTATTCAAAACTCAATTATACTTGAAACGATGTGAAATATGTTAAACTTCGGCCAATTCAAAATATAAACTGACTGCATGTTAAAGTGCATCAAATTCCCATGCATTGTAAAGTAAAGCCTGATATATATAAAATAAAATGATCAATTGAAAATTGTATGGGAATCTGGTTTTGATAGTTTTGTCATTTGGTTGAATGTTGTTTAGACGATTACGTCAAAACGCATTTATTTATTCTTAAACTGTGTCCAGATCAACTTCTACTTGGAATTTACAGTACTATATCCCTTTACGTCTAAAAATGCGTTTTTACTATGTGACATACTTTTTTTTGTTGACTTGAAGTTTTAGTATTCACGTGTGTTAAAATCGTTGTTTCTTTAATGATTTCGAGGACATACTCATAATACATTATTATTAATAATAAATCGCGTTGACATGTTTATGCCAAATGTATGATGTATTTTTTCCGTAAATGGGTTTAAAATCAATATGGCTTTGCCAGAAAACAGAAATAATTAATTGAACTTATTGAAGACATTTTGATACACTATTTATTCATATGCTGACCTTCATTATCATCAAAACCTCAGATAAATATATGAAATATCTGACAGGTGAATCAGATAACAAAAACAGCTAACATTCGAGGTTAATTTAAATTTCAAGGTGTTCAAATTATCTCATTAAATTTTAAAAAATATATTATACGGAGCTGATCAAATAATATGACACAATTGTAGCCTTGATATGAATTTGATAGATGATATATCGACCTACAAAAAGTATATCGAACTGAACACGAAGCAAATTGCCTGAGAATGTTAAGAAGTGCGCACTACCTTTGGCAATTTACCATTCTGAGGATTAAATATTTGTATACCCCTAGTTCACATCAATATTTATAGTACACTCGTAGAAAGGGTGGCAGAAATACCAACAACAATTGGTGTGAACAAGAAAAAAACCCAACCTAAAAACCCGCTACCTTTCAATATAAGTAAATATAAGAAAAGTTCAAGCATTTGCACTTGTTTTTAGTAAGCGTTCCTGTATTGGAAAACTATTGAGACTTCTCTACATCATCAACCTACGAGCAAATCATTTCTTAAAACAACAATTATTTTTAGATAGAAGTACACATTTATATTATGTAAACAAAAAAAAACAAGATTTATTTACTGTGTCAGTTCAAAATCGACCACGCCCGTTTGGTAAGTAACTATATCCGCTGTACCGATGATACACGGTCTCAAAGAAAATTAAAAACAAAGATACAATTACAAATTATGCAACTATGGGAACGCTATTAACTATGGAGTTGGAAATATTGTCTCCAGTCTCGAGTATGCAACACAAAATTAGACGTTTACATGTTTTTTTTCAAACTCTGAGCAAAAACAAATTACTTTTAATATACTAAAGGTAATAACCAAAACGATCTGTTCATCAATTAATCCCTCACATAAAGTTATCTGTGAAAGTGCGAGACGTTTAACGAGGTAAATGAAAGTTTTCTACATGTTAATATGCTAATTTATTCAAATTCTAAATCATATATAAATACCTACCTAATAAAATGATACCACTGTGCTTCTTAGTTCAGTCGGTAATCGGAGTTAAATAGTCATACTTTATAACTAAAATGCTTTCGTGAAAATTCAGAGAAGTCATAACTAAATGCAACAGTAGTATACCGGTATTCAAAAAGTCACAAATCAGTTAAGAGAAAACAAATCCAGGTTAATAAATTATGGTGGTACAATCACCTTGACTAAAATTAATTTGGCTCGATAAATTATCATCAAATTATTGACAAAGTAATAACTTTGACACTCTGAAAAAAATATCAAAATTTCAAAAGACTTGAATAATGGATATATAACAGTTCGACAAACACTAATTCTGATCATTTAGAAACTTAAAATTTCCTTAACAATACAACGTTATTAAAACGTTTAGATAATTTCACAGAGTTATTTCCCTGTAGTGTTACGTACCACCTTAAAACCAAAAACTTACCGAGGGCAATTTATTTTCCGAATAGCGAAAGAATAAATTTGCTTTTTATCTGAATGAGAATTAACATTAAGATTTGTCGTGATAACACAATATATATTTATAGTATAAATTTTATACATATTTTCTAAACTTGATTATTTCCCTTATATTGTCGTTTTTAATATCAGTTTACATGTGTCTAGCCGTCTTCCTGACATTGACTCAGTATTCATCTGAAAATATCATGTCAATTATTGCTTCATCATATCTTATTCTGTTCACTTAGCTTTAAACTGTCTCTCTGTGAAAGATTTAATAAATTATGCATATAAAAGAGGAAATAATTTTTTTTAACATTTGATACATGCAGAAATAACACTACAATTAGTTCAAAATGATCATGAAAATAATTATTTATTTCATCCCACACATACATTAAATGCTTTGTTATTTGACCTCATTTTAGATTAGTAAAGATATTTTATGACGATGTTGAAAATAACAGGCATTGTGATAATTACCCAGCGCAGAAAGATTTGATTGTTTTTCGTTTTCCGCTTTTTTAGGCTATCCTGTGGTGGCCAGTTTTTATTTGCGGAGGAAGCCGGAATGCCCGGAGAAAACCACCGACCTTCTATAACATTTTGTTTTTTTTAACATTTCAGCAGAGTCTGCGTACATAGTATATATTTCTCTATTCATACGATATTTCAGCACCTGCGGTTACTATATATCATGGTTTCCTTGATATAATGTCATTTATAAATCGCATTATAGTCTGAGGATTTATAATATCTTCGAGTCTACTGAATATAATTTTATGATTTGATGATGGATGTTTTAAAAAGTAGTCTTAAATAAACTTAATCCTTTAAATGGGAATGGGGGAATTTTGGGTCCTCAATGCTCTTCTGCTTTGCATTTGTTTGGCTTTTTAACTGTTATAATTTGAGCATCATTGATGAGTCTTATGTAGACGAAACGCGCGTCTGACGTATTTAATCATAATCCTTGTACCTTTGATGACTAATTAAATGACATTGACTGGCTATACAGCATTCGCACGGTCAGTATCATTTAATAGACGACATATCAACTCTTGTTAATTTGATTTTACGTTAAGAAAATTTAAAACAAATCAAACTGAAATGTAAATAACAGACCAGTTTATAAATGTTTAACAACTTAACCCCTCTTATCCCTCCATGTTCTGTATAGACATGTCCCAAGACAGAAGCCTGTTTTTTTCTATTCTTATTTTGGACATAACTTCAACCGTTATAATTAGTTTTCTATTTTCATTTGTTTTACATTAGTAATTTTAGAGCCTGTTATAGGTTGCGTTTCTGTAAATATCTACAATGCAATTTCATATAAGAAACCCTTTCACGGTTAAAACTGTATCTCATTTTCTATGAAGTTTAAAAAACCCTATCCTAGAATGGAAAGTTCAAAGGCTATTCAAACTACTATTTAATGAAAAGGTCAAAATATATGGCTGTCCGGGATATTTTCAACGTTTATTTGCCCGACCTTTTAAAATAATTATATATACATGTATACAACTCGTCTAAACATCAACCCAACAATGTTAGATCTGTAAATTTGCTTTCGCAAATGTTTTGTTCTTCCCTCGCCGGGATTCGAACCCATGCTACTGTGATATCGTGACACCTAATCGTCTGCACTGCATTGATTAATTAGGTGATCAACCTTAACATACATAATAGGTTGATATGACAATAATAGATCCCAGAAAGTAACATTTATTCGTGCAGGTAGTTATTTCGGTTTTTTATTAGTGTTTTTAGAGTATGGTTTGTCTTTTCGACATCCTTCCTTGAGTAACTGACATTTTTTCAACAAGATCACGAAGAAAACAGTCAACCTTCAAACATATCACATGCTTACATGCAATGAATAGTTTCAAACAAACATCTGCTTGATTGACAGGCATACGATAACAGTACTTCTTAGTGAACTCGGTAATCGAATTACCTAGCAAAGTGATATACATAAAATTCTGCATAATGAATTAAGAAAAGTAAAACTTACCGAGAGCAATGTATCTTCCAAGTAACGTATTTGTATGTTTGCTTTATTTCTAATAGAGAATTCACATTAATATCCGTGTTGGTTACAAAATTTACATCGTCATGCATAACATTAAGAATATATTTTTATATATTTTCTGAACGTAATTTTATATTTTCTATACTCTACAGTGATAATATTATTTACGTGTTATATTCTCCGCTGTCAATTGTCATAAAATAGATCCGCAAATGTCATGTTTATTATAGCACCGTTATATCATATTCCTGTCACTTAGCTTTAAACTGTTGCTCCTTAAAATATTTAAATATTCATAATGAGAATATATCAATTCCTTTTTTAATTCTCTGAGTGACGAAATGCCAATACAGTGGTAGATCAAAATGATAATAACAAATATTCCATCACTTAAAAATGCTTTTACGATATAATCGTGTTATTTGAAATTATTGGGATGCATATTAATGTTTTTATTTATGAATATCTATTTATTTTTAATATTGAGGTTCGGTAAAACCTTTCAACTATGAAATTAATAGGACAAAATCTTTGAGACGTTTCATTTAAATGAATAATTTAAATAATAAATGGAATGAATCATCTTTTCAGATTAAAGTACAGCTACATAAGACTCATCAGTGACGCTCATATCAAAATATTTATGAAGCACAAAAGTACAAAATCCTGTTTTTAGAAAAATTCAAAGTTTTGTTAACAGGATATTTATAAAATGACCACATTATTGATATTCTTGTCAACGCCGAAGTGTTGACTACTGGGCTGGTGATACCCTCGGGGACAAAACGTCCACCAATAGTTGCATCGACCCAGTGGTGTAAACAGTTATCAAAGGTACCAAGATATATGAACAATCTCGTTTGTATGCACATTTGTCATTTCAAACAGAATTATTAAGCAAATAGCATTTTATTGACAATGAATTGTAAGCTAAGTCCAGGATTTATGACTCAAGTATATAATGCATTGAGATCTAGATAACTAGTTTATATCCCATGACCGTGTACCCTCCCAAAATGGACATACTAAACCTGCTGCAATTGCCAGAAACCTAATTTTCAGTAGTTGTCGTTTGTTGATCTGGTTCAAAAGCTTTTATCGTATCTCGTTTTATATAGATTAGTTGGTTTTCCAGGTTGAATGGTTTTACACTAACAATTTTTAGGGGCCCCTTTTGCCTGCTGTTTGCTGTGAAAATAGGCTCCGTACTTTGACGTATAATAGTTTACTTTGACAAATTGTGACTTGGATGGACAGTTGTCTCATTGGCCCTCATACATCATCTTCTTACATCTATATACATTTCCTAAGTAAAGAACAAAGACATGTATATTGCTAATAAGGAGCAGTGATATGATCCCTAATAAAACAGTCTATAATAATGGGGACAGGGATTTCTTGAAATATATATAGAATAATAGGTAGTTTTTGATACTGACTATATCATGTGGAATATCTAGACGAGCCCGTTAGTGCGAGTTAAGATATTCCACATGATATAGTCAGTATCAAAAACAAAACTACCTATTATTCTGTTTATCAGTAATTATGACGTCACAAAATGTATTGCCTAATATTTTCAGTGATACAGCCCGTACATTGATACTCGAAAATATTAGGCAGTAAGAGCAAAGGGAAAGTATACGAATTACCGATAACTACTTTTATCATGTTATGTTAATGATTTTGTTGTTATTTTTTTTAATGTTGTGTCACATACTATAGATATGTAGTGTTATGAAAATAAGCATTTTAATAGAATTGAAATAAAACCCCCATGTCAGATGTCAACAAATTTAGAAAATTATGCATGTCTCAAGCCAAACATATTATTGGTCATAACATTCGTCATGAGAACATGAATTTCACTGATTTAATAGTTTTATTTAGAACATTATAGTCAACATGAAAACGTAAACAAAAGACTTGTATATAAAACAATTTCAGAAAAGCAGACCCCTTTTACATAATTATATAGATATTTATGATCACACGATTTGTTGAGCGTGTTAATTTTACATAATTGAAACTTTTTTTTAACATATCCATTGTTTCGTATGTATTCTGAGCAGATATATTTGCAGAGACAACTTATTGTGCAACAGTTATCTATCAAATTTGAATTTAAATCAGTGTTTGATTGCAAATACTATTTCAGATATAACTGAACATGCCTGAATTACTATAATTCATAAACATAGCGCAGATGAAACCAAATTAACAGTTTAAATTTATTAAGAATGCAGTTAAAAGTACACGAGTCGATCAACACCTTGGTAAAACATGTTTCGTATTTATTGTTAATCATCATCTACTAAACAAAAACACTATGCAGTATCGTCTGTTACTAAAAAAAACCCTGATATCATTCTTCTCAATCAGATGAAATTTCTTTATCTTCTGATATTTCTTTTTTATGACGACGTAATTCTAGTTTCTGTCATACCATGTCTGATGCCTGATGCGTAGTTGTTGAACACAAGTGTGTAGAAAAGTCTAAGATTTGAAAAGGTTTTTCCTATAAAATTATAACTACACAATATTTTGTGAAACTGAGGATTGTCGTTTCAAAACAATTATGTCGACTTTTTTAATTCATTTCAAATTTCAAAGTTAATGTAATGCATGTTCTAAAGCTGTTTATATTTTTATACTACGCGTACAACATAACAGATTGATTACAGAAAGTAAATCCTGTGTCTTCAAAATTTCTTATGCATGCACTATCTAGTATTTTAGATGATCATAATTTTGGACGGAGAAAGCATTTGTTCTCATGGGAAAAATCACAAAAATACTGAACTTAGAAGAAAATCAATTCGGAAAGTCCATAATGACATGGCAAAATTAAAATACAAAACGCATCAAAAACGAATGGACAAGAACTGTCATATTCCTGACTTGGTACAGGCATTTTCAAATGTAGAAAATGGTGGATAAAACCTAGTTCTATAGCTCTAACCCTCTCACTTTGATGACAGAGGTACACAAATCGAAACTAATCTATTCAGATATTTCTTTTTTTTTATGACGACGTAATTCTTGTTTCTGTTATAACATGCCTGATGCCTGATGCGTAGTTGTTAACAACAAGTGTGTAGATAAAGGTCTAACCATTTGAAATTGTTTTTCCTTTAAATTCAAAACTACACGTTCAACATAACAGATTGATTACAGAAAGCAAATACTGTGCCTTCAACCTTTTTTATGCATGCACTATCTAGTATTTTAGATGATCATAATTTGGGACGGGGAAAGCGTTTGTTCTCATGGACAGATGTACAAAAAATAAATATAATCTGACATAATAGACGTTTTATTGGGTGTGTACTAACATGAGCAACACAACGGGTGTCATATGTAGAGGGAATCTGCATATCCTTCTGAATCATCCAAAGTTTTATTGCGGGTATGTTTTGCTAAGTCTTTATATTTCTTTGTTTAGTTTTGTGTAATATTTTTGTTTATCTGTATTTATTTTAGCCATTGTTTTGAAATATGGAGTGCAATTGTAATAAATCAGAAAAAGTGGACATGTATATAGAAACAGAAAAAACTCAAAGTCTTTTATATTTTAAAGGTCCTTTTTTTTATTGAAAGTGCTATAGTACATACAAGGTAGTCGTTGGTTCTTCAAATGGATTATATGTACTAAGCTATTTCTAAATGTTTCATGTAAGTAAATATACGAAACATAAAGAAAGTCGTGTAACATCTACATTAAGATGAATTGAGGTCAAACTTTGAGGCTCATTTATTTAAAGACAATGCTCAATATTATCTGAAAGTAAAACCATTCCTATTGTAAAGGTTCTAAAATTAGCTCAAACATAAAACGTAGAAAATGCTTTCAAAATAAGGGAGGAGGTCAAAATAATTCCACTTCAAACGTCGAATTTCAGCATTTATATAACTAATTTTAACATGGGATTTCCATCTCAAAGATTAAGCGATGTACAAATTTTTCTTAGGATTTTTTTTTTGGACAATTGTGGCTTTTAATTTTGACCTCTTCTCTAAGAGTCGCGAAGTGTACAGCTTTTTGAAAATGACCAACATATTTGAAGTTCTTTGAAAAAAAAAATAACTGAAGATAAAAAAAAATTGAAAAATAAATCGTAATTTTATATCATTTTTTTTAGTATGAAAGTCTGTTTCTTTCTTGTTATGAGCAGAAATTATCAAATAATAAAAACAGCCGTACTCACCAAGCACAGTGTTCCAGAAGTTGAGTTATAGTTCTGGCAAAGAATAAACTCGTATATCCATTTTGATTGTAATATCATCTACGCAGTATATAGCTCTTTGTATATTACTATCATTATTAATGTGTTAAATCCTAAACTGTAATTTGGCCCAATATGAATCTGAAAATGTCATGTCAATTATTGTTCTAAATTATATTCATTTCAATTGTTTTAATTTACCACGATTCAAAGAGCTTAAATTGTGCGAATCAAAATCTTATTAAATCATTTTCATGCATACAGTTCTTTAAATATATAATCTGATAATAATAATTCGAAATTGATACTGAGCAATGAAGTCAAATTGAGCTCCGTTAACATTCTAAAAGACTGTATGGCGAATTTTGTTTTAATTATAGTCTCTATTTGATAGTCATCACTTTGAAATCGTATATTACATTATATTCTTATTCGAAACGAAAATGATAAGTCAATATGATAAGAGAAATGTATTTCAAAAAATGTTATCAATCAGTTTTCAGCTGATGATATTTTTTTCCTTTTCGTAATTCCAATAAGTATGATAAATGTAGTAAGAACATTCAATTGATTAACAGTAAGCATGACCAGTTATGTTATCACATACCATTCCTTTCATCACGAATACATTCAACATTTCCCATGAGATAGACGATCATGTTTTTCTACAACTTTATCTTGAACAATCAGTATAAATATTTCATCTGGTGTATTTGATTTTCTATAATCGACATCACTAACATCCTGTCCTGATATTTGTTAAAAAAGACAGCGTATTAAAAAATAGTTTTCTTAAATATCATTCTTTTCTGGTGTTCATTTTAATTTTGAAGGATAGACATTTGTGTAAAAAGTGTAATATTTTCAATTATTTGTTAATGAACGATGTCAGCATAGATTTTTACAAATGATTTAACTCAAAACAACTTTTTATACATCCCACACATCGAGTGATTTTATGATTATTACAACATTATCGCTAACAATCAGAATAGATGTTTCAGCTATTGCTGACGATTTTCCATTATTATCAACACTAACATCCTGTGCTGATATTCGTAAAAAAACATCATATGGAAAAGTAAAGAAAACTTAATAAATGTTAATAAAATAAGATTCGTTACTGGTGTTCATTTTATTTTTTTGAGAATATGAATTCCTTTAAAAAGTGCATTGTTTTCTTTTTTTATTTGCAAATGTACGATGTAAACCGGGCTTTTTCCACATGATTTATCTAAAATAACTTTTTATTTTCCACAAACATCAACTGAAACTATTTTTATGTTAATTACAACATTATCTCTTATAATCAGTATAAATATTTTAGCTCTTGCTGATGATTATTTCTTATCGTTATTACTTATATCCTGTGCTGACATTTGTTACAAAGATACAACTATTATTATATTAAAAAGAAGTTTAAACTAATGTTAATAAAATAGGATTCTTTCCTGGTGTTCACTCCAATCTTTTAAGATGATTAATTCGAGAAACATGTTTATATAGGTTTCTCTTTTATTATTTGCAATAGCTAGATGTCCACATGACGTTTTACATATGATTGAACTAAAACAACGCTTTATACATCACACACATCAAATTAAAGTCTTTTGATGTTTATTACAACATAAAATCTAAAATCAGTATAAATATATCAGCTGTTTTTGATGATATTTCATTATCGTTATCACTAATAAAATGTGCAAACATTTGTTAAAAATACACAAATATAAAAAAGTAGTTTAAACTAACTTTATAAAAATAAGATTCTTTACTGGTGCGCATTTCAATCTTGTGTAAGAAGTGCGTTGCTTTCTCTCTTTTATTTTCAAACGCACGATGTCAACAGAGCTTTTTACAAATGATTTAACTAAAAATAACTTTTTATTTACCACAAACATTAACTGAAACTATTTTTATATTTATTACAACATTATATATACGTTACAGATTATGTCTATGAATCTTCCATTAACTTCACTTTCCGTTAATATGTGATTTAAAGTACATTTACGAAAGACAAATCCGCTACTGTTTTGAATGGTTTGAAAATAAATACTTGCATGTATACGTAAAGAAATGGTCAACAGCCTGTGTTGATATTTGATAACAGTACACAATTATGAAAAAGTAGTATAAACTAATGATATAGAAATACAATGATTTGCTGCAGTTCATTTCAATCTTTTAGAAACATAAATTCATGTAAGAAGTGCATTGTTTTTTCTTTTTTCTTTTCAGATGAATGATGTCAACATGACGTTTTACAAATGATTTAACTTAAAATAACTTTTACTACATCACAAACATCAACTGAAACTGTTTTTATGTTTATTGCAACATTATTTCTAACAATCAGTATACATATGTCAGCTGTTGCAGATGATTATTCATTAACGTCATCACTAGCTTCCTGGGCTGATATTTGTTACAAAAACATCATATGGAAAAGTAGTTTAAACTAATGTTATTAAAATAAGATTCATTTTTCTCTTTTTGAGATTACCTTAGCCGTATTTGGCACAACTTTTTGGAATTTAAAATCCTCAATGCTCTTCAACTTTATACTTGTTTGACTTTATAACTATTTTGATATGAGCGTCACTTATGAGTCTGTTGTAGACGAATCGCGCGTCTGGCGTACTAAATTATAATCCTGGTACCTTTGATAACTATTTATTTGCAAATGCACGATGTCCACATGACGTTTTACACATGATTTAACTAATATTAATTGTTAATACATCATAAACATCAAGTGAAACTATTTTTGTGTTTATTACAACATTCTCTATAACGATCAGTACATATATGCTACATATTATGTTTATGACTCTTCTATTAACTTAATAACTAGCAATTTCCGTTAATATATGATTAAAAGTACATTTATGAAGAGCAAATATACCACTGTTTTGAATGGTTTGAAAATAAGTACATGCATACGTAAACAAATATATGGTCAACAGCCTGTATTGATATTTGATAAAAGTACAAAATTATGAAAAAGTAGTATAAACTTATGAAATTGAAATATGATTATTTGCTGCAGTTCATTTCAATCACTGAATGTATTATAAATTCATATAAAAAGTGTGTTATCTTTTTTTAATTAGTCGAATAAACGATATCAAAATGGCTGGTACATATGTTTTCACTAAAAAAAGCTTTTGCTTCATCAGAAATCAGCGCAACTATTTTTTAGGTTTGTTCGTAACAAATATGCTTCGGTAGATGTTTTAAACTCTACCATTATTAACAATATTTTTCCGATATAGAAAAACACTTGCTATTCAACTTCGTACTTTGTGTGGCTATTTTAGCTTTTTTGGATTCGAGCGTCACTGATGAGTCTTTTGTAGACGAAACGCGCGTCTGGGGTATACTAAATTTAGTCCTGGTATCTATTATGAGTTTATTTTCCGTTGATACGGGATGAAAAATAAATTTGAAAAGGAAAAAACGAAAAAAACACTGTTTTGAATAGTCATCAAATAAAAACTTGCATACGTTAACACATATATGATCTAACATCACAGTAGTAATAGTATTGAAGATAAGAAATTTCAACGTAGGCGTTAATTTCTTAGCATCTGACAGATAAAAACATATGATGTTACCGTTGGTTAAGGTTTTTACTTATTATCTAAATAAAATTTAAACTAATGATCTAACCAACTAAGTATAATATTTAAATTGAAATAACCAAAATGTGTTAAAAATTTAGCTGGTAATACGTGTGTGAAAATACTTTCAGTATTATAACTCAAAGTTAACATGAAGAAATAACGCCTAAATGTTTTCAAAAATGAAAATATGTGCCTTATTTTTTTTCAAAGACATATCGTTTTTTTAATTGTTCATAGTTAATTTAAAAAGCATGATAAGGGGAGTAATAGAAATACGATTTGAAAATAGTTAGCATGAAAAGTAATGAGGTCGTTCAACTTTCAAATGAGCCAGACGATGATGTTTAATATATTACCTTTAACAATCAGTATAAATATTTCAGCTTGTACAGATGATTATCTGTTATCGCCATCACTAACATCATGTGCTGATATTTGTAAAAAATACATAATTATGAAAAATAGTTTAAACTTATGTTATTAAAATACGATTCTTTAAACTAGTGTTCATTTCAATCTTTAAAGAATATAAATTCGTGTGAGAAATGCATTTTTGTTTCTTTTCAATGTGGAAATGTACGATGTAAATGTGACTTTTTACAAATGATTTAACTTGAAATAACTTTCATTACATCATAAATTAAACATCAAGTGAAACTATCTTTATATTATTACAACTTTGTCTTTAACGACCAGTATAAATATTCGTCTGTAGATGTTTATAACACTACCATGCATTGCTAGTAGCTATCAAAGGCACCAGGCGTAACATTTAATACGCCAGACACGCGTTTTGTCTAAAAAACATCAGTGAAGCTCAGATGATAAAAAGTTATAGAGCCAAAGAAGTACAACGCTGAAAAGCAATGTGAACCAATAAATTCCAAAAATAATGTCAAATACGGCTTAGTTAATCTTTGCCTGGGATAAGAAAATCCTGACTGTTTTGAAAATTTGTAATTTGTAAACAGGATATTTTATAAAAATTACCATATAATTGATATTCAAGTCAACACCGAAATGCTGCCTACTAGACTGTTGATACCCTCGGGGACAAAACGTTCACCAGCTGGTACATCGACACAGTGGTGTAAATAGTTATCAAAGATCACATTTTAAATAGATATGTGATTCAAAATGAATTTGAAAATTTGCAGGTGAACTACTGTTTTGAATGGCTAGTTAAAAAAATCTGATACACGTGTCAAAATAACTTTCACTATTATAACTCAAAGTTCACATAAAAAATAACGTCAAAATGTTTAAGAAATTGAAGAAATTATTCTGAATATTTTTAAATGACTATGTTGGTTCTCTAATGGTTCACAGTCACTGAATTATTGGGATACCAATTTTCGTGGGTTTCGTGGGTACATGTGATCCAATAAATCAAATGTTCAAAGGATTACATATTTTATGTATGCAGAGATTTGCAAAACTACGAAATTAAATATTCATGTAAATGAAAACAATGACTCCATAGTATGGCCTCTTTTGGATGATCAGCTTATTGGAAATCATACATTATACAAGAATAATAGGTCAATCTGATTTGAGAAATGTATGTGAAAAAATTATGTTTCTGATTGATAGTTTGTTTTACTTTTCTATATTCAAACAGTATGATAAGGGAGATAATAAAAATATTCCTGATTAAACGTCAGCATGAAAAGTCATTTCATTATATAATATTCCCTCTCTTCCTGAAAATGTTCAACGTTCCTATGATGCAGACTATTATCTTTTATTAACATATTATCTGCTATAAAAATCAGTGTAAATATGTTTGTAGATGCAGATGATTATCTATTATCTTTATCACTAACTACATGTGCTGACATTTGAATTACTGTGTTTTCATTTTTGATTATATAGTTATGACGTGGATTTGTACTTATGCATCCCGAAATTGTGTTATTTTGTTATGGTAAATTTTGAGTATTTGTCATTCATTTATGCCTATGTACTTTGCCTTTCTGCAATTTTCGGTTTCTTTATTTGTTTCAATGTTTTAAAGATTATATTACAATGCTGACTGCTGAACAAATTTTTTGTCTAATGGTCTGTTTGTCTTGCTTATTCATTGTTATCAATATGGTGGAATTTTATGCGACTGCCATACAGCGAGAGGTTTATATAACTATAAAATCAGGTGTAATCTACTCCATTTTCTAAATAGGGAAATGCCCGTACCATGTCAGGAATACTGCAGTTGTTTAACATTAGTTAGATATGTTTGGGTTTCGAATATCATCATATGATAAAGAACTTTCCGTCAAGCATTTCCTTTGAGTGGAGTATTTTTTTTTAGTTAACGTTACAAATCTATCAAAGGTCAATTTTATTTGTCAATTATTGTGTTGTAGATGTCTTTGCTAAATCTATTTTTTTTTAATGCTGATGTTTTTTTTTGTTTTTGCCTTTTACACAAACTGGGTCACGAGAACAAAATTTATTTATTTTTTTGGATACGTTATTTAACATTTAGCTCTTGCTTGTCCTTTCTATCATAATTCGCGGTCATTTAATTTCGCGATTTTACAAATCATTTGAAGTAATTTGAAGAAAAAAATGTTACATTCATGTTTTACGAATTTGCAACACAGTACATTTGCGTTCAATTAAAACTCGCTTTACGAAAATAAGTTAGTTTATACTTACCGAGGATCACAGTTTGCGTAAAGTTTGTTTCAATCTAAAGGTAAAATATCAAAAATATCGAATATACAAAACGCTGCAAGGTTTTATACCTTGCAATGTATCTCACTTGATTTATAGTCGCATAAAACTCTATTATATTGACAACCAATTAACAAATGAGTAAACCCCAAAATGCTGTTCGTTTGATTTATACGTTTTGAAAACCACACACATACCCATTGCAGATATGTTCGTTTTGGCAAAGATTTCTTAAATACGTTGAACTTAAAGAACTTTAAGACATATATATGAGTGTTTTTAAGTTTATGAATACATAAGAAAATAGCTGATGAAATTAGGTCTTACCAATATAAAAAAAAAAGATTCAATAACCGCGATGATTTCGAAAATGTTCTAATTAGCCTGAAAACATATCAAAGAGTGTAAACATGTGTCAATAATTTTTCCTATTTTTAAAATCAAAATTACATACGCAATTTAATTATTTAACACATACCATTAAAAAGTTGAATCATACACGGACGGAAATAGTACTGTAACGGGATTTAGACACTTCAAATAAAATATTTTAGTTATATGCAGTTACAACACATTACGGATTTAAATAAATATTTACGATCATAGATTACTAAGGTAAGACATACTGTTTGAATTTGAGACAAAATATCCATGAATACTTTAAACAATTTTTGGTTTTCAATCTGTCATCAGGTTTCTAGTTACTCCATAGAGTATTATCCAGGTTAATTTTGTCACCCATGGAACGAAGATGCAGTTTAAATGTCTTCCAGACAACCACTAAATATAATAAAACTAAACATGGAACACATGTTCCGAATGAGGTGCTGACAAAGTGTTGTAATTTTTTTGTCGAACCATCATACAAATGGCCGTCAGCAGAGGATTTAGGTTAACACAAGAATCTATGGAAAATACATACAAATGCTTCTTCTAGAGGATCACTGAAAAGAATGAAACCAAACAAGGCATTATTGCGCATATATCTGTTGCTGATGAAATGTTGCTACTTTGTTGTCGATTTAATGTTCATGATTGGTCTCAATCATTATAAAGGTATCACATTTTATTTTAACCTATTTTTATATTATTTCCGAAACCAAAGTAAAACCAGGTTAGAGACATAGGCTCTTGAGAGCCTCTACTTTGAAAAATTCCTGACTCAGACTGTTATTAAAGTGAGAGGGTTAGCGCTATAGAACCAGGTTTAATCCACCATCTTCTACATTTGAAAATGCCTGTACCAAGTCAGGAATATGACAGTTCTTGTCCATTCGTTTTTGATGAGTTTTGTTATTTGATTTTGCCATGTGATTATGGACTTTCCGAATTGATTTTCCTCTGAGTTCAGAATTTTTGTGATTTTACCTTTTATATCCATATGTTGAAAAACAAAGAAAAGTTATAATTTAGAAAAGAAAAAAAAATTGCTTTCTTACTTGAACGTTTTCTTTTGAAAAGCATCCTTGTTAAAAGGGGATAAGCATAAAAAATCAAGTTTTCAGTGTATATATGGGAAGATTTTGTGCCACTAGATTTTTCACTAACACAGGCTAAGGCAGCTAGATACGTTCCTAATGATTAAAAGCATAAGTAATTTCTTACAATGGAGTAACTTACAAAGCAAAAGATCTTAATTCATACTAACTAATAAGATGATATTTCAAATTACATTGCGGTTTGTGAAAACGGCAGAAGAGAATTTATACCAAATACTACCCATGTAAAACATGTTTTGTGTACACAAGTTATATGTTCACATCTTTAAAATAAAAGAAATCAATTGTTTAAGAGGTGTTCAATTCTATAGTATGTCGTATTATAGTATTGCACTTTACTGTATGGATATAAATGAATAAATAAATAAATAAGGCTGATCCCATTAGTTAAAACTACTCTTCATGAGTGTCCTCAAAATAATAATAACATATTTATACAGTATCATAATGATACATTATACACAATACACAATGTAACTCGATAATAATGAAAAAGCAAATTAATTTGCACAACTGATGAAACATTTGTAACATTTTGTTTAAAGATACAAGTGTATTAATATTTTTTATTTCATTCGGTAAACTGTTCCATATTTGAGAACCTGAATATGTAAATATTTTTTTTTTAAATCGTTTTTGGTTTTGGAAAATTTAATATCTTTTCATCAGCTAAACGTAAATTTTAATTTTGATAACCAGTAAAATAAATGTTTTCTTGTAAATAGTTACGAACCATTTACTTGTGCTATATCACATGCTTATTTATGAGTGTATGTATGTGGTTGTGAAATATTAGTCATAATAAGTTGTAAATATCGATATGTACATCCTGTCATTTGAGCGTTTGTTTTTTTAAAGTTGATTTATATCGTTATGCAGTCAGTTCAGGTTTAGAAATACTTGTTAGATATGCCGAACTCTTGTTTTTTCTACACTACAAGGTAAAGTATCTTGCCCTATATTACACACGTTCCTTTTCATAGTACACTCCGATAGCTTATAAAAATGCTAATATCAACATAAAGGCAGATTTGATTTTTTTTTGTTAACGATTTGAGACCAATATAATGCCAAAGTTAAATATAAGGTAAATGTCAAAGTTAGCCTTTTGCAGCCGTTTTTAAGAGTCGAATATCTCTAAAAGGAGTTCCATAACCTATCAATATGATATGCCTAAAACGTTCATTAACAATGCTTTACTGACTTATAGTATCAATGCTTACTTCTAGATGTGTTTAGTTGTTGCACCTAACATAATCATTCAAGTAAACGAACATCATTTATCTTTTGAATTAAAAGAGTGATAATATAGTTACTCTTTTTTTTTTAAAAAGAAATGTCCTGTACCAAGTCAAGTAATGGCCATTTTTATATCATAGTTCGTTTCTGTGTGTTTACCATTTTAACGTTGTGTTTCCGTTGTGTTGTTTGTTTTCTCTTATATTTGAGTTTGAATTCACATTACTATAAGACGTGTCACGGTACTTTTCTATCCCAAATTCATGTATTTGGTTTTAATGTTATATTTGTTATTCTCATTGGATTTTGTCTAATGCTTAGTCCGTTTTGTGTGTGTTACATTTTAATATTGTGTCGTTGTATGTTCTGCTTTGATATTTTATGCTTTTCAGATTAAGTTTGTTACCCCGATTTTGCTTTTTGTCCATATATTTACCATTGGAGGTTCAAATTTGTTTACAAGAAGGTGAAAGTTAATAATGCTTGGTCCAAATAGTTTACACACATATGAGTCAAGATATTGGTACGAATGTATAACACCTCTCAACAGGAGAAAATACGAATAAATTTTCATTGCGATATCTTTTTGTACCATAAGTGTATTATATTTTTGATTTTTTTTTATGTCGTAGTGTGTTCATAGAAGACATTTCAGTTCAGAATTGTATAACTGCATATATTTTACTCATATGTTGTTTCTATAATATTGATGTAATCATTGCTGTTCAACTAATGTTCAAAAAATGTAAACGATGAAATATAGTGATTGTCATTTGTCTTTATTGTCATACAAAACAACCTATAAAAAAGAAGATGTGGTATGATTACCAATGAGACAACTAACGATAAAAAGACCAAAACGACGCATTAACATCTATAGGTCAACGTACGGCCTTCAACAATGAGCTAAGCCAATACCGCATAGTCAGCTATAAAAAGGACCGATAAGACAATGTAAAACAAGTTAATTCATTGAGAAAAAAGCAAAAGTCATTGTTTACGAACACTACTTGTAATAAATACCTTGTATACATGAGTGTATATATAAAACACTACTTGGTTATTTTATAATCGTAAAAGATTAAATTCTCAAGGATGACACAGCAGTGAGGTAAACCAATCAAATTTTAAACTTCCTCCTGTAAAATGTAATATTATTCGTTTGAAATATTGACAGTATAAACATAGACATATCTCATATAGATTCTGTGCGTATAAAGCACTTTAAATTTTTGGATTTGCCTTATGTAGTAAGGCTCAAACGTTAAGACTATAATTCAGGAAAGTGTAAATGCATAAAACAGATTTATAACTGCAAAGGACGTACAAGATTTGCTAATTTCTTTAAAGGTCTGATATTCTGAAGGAGCTGACATATATGTTTTGTTATCATTTATTTATCAACAAAGAAGTTCAGAATAGTGTGTGATAAATCCACTGAGTGTCCATGCATTGACTCCTGGGGAATATCTTTCTAGTAGTATCGACCCCCGCGCTAAAATAATCATTTATAAATTGAATGTCTTCAGAGGATTGGCCTCTGTTGCTTTTTCCATTACCAGGAAAGCTCGCAGCAGCTAATTATCCGAATTCAGGTACGTGTAAGTTCATAGAAATATACGAAGCTTATGTATGTACTTAGTTGAGGTTTTGCAAAATTTAGGCAGATTCTTGATTTTCTTTCTTTTGATTTGAGACCCCAAGTCAAAGAAAAGATAAAAGTCCGAGTCAGTATTTTCCCGCCATATTTTATAAATTAAATATCTCGAAAAGAGCTCCTTAGCTGATTTTGTTCTTTAACTAATACTCTTCCAGTTTTAAGTATAAATTTTGAATTCGTCATTTATTTAATTTTTACTTTAGACCATCTAAGTACATCCTTAATGGACAAAACAAAATTATAAATTGTCATCGCTTTCATGTTCTATTCTAGTTTTTCTTTTATTTTTACATCAAATCGAAATGAATTTCTACAAGGCAGTGTTCACCATAATACTTCTTAGGCAGTGCTCATTGTATGATTTCCAGTTGTTTTCTTGATGGACGACTGATATGTCTTGTGTCTACTGTTGGATTATAAATAATTTTCTCCGCGTAACCTGTTGAATATCCAATACATTTCTTAACCACTGTTGGATTTAAAGTAACTTTCTTGAGGGACCACAGTTTGATTTCCAGTTGTTTTCTTGATGGACCACTGTTGGATTTCAAATACGTTTCTTGATTATTTGCAATAGTTTATTAGTATATATAGAATACAGTTTGTTAGATGAATTTCAGTTAGTATAATATTGATTTATTATACTTAATCAATTTGCATCATTATTTGATCTTTGGCAGAAAGGTTGAATCCTTTCGGTTTATGATTAACTTGTATTTTATAAGAAACAAATTTTAAATCAATGAGACAATAAAAAAAACAAAAAACAAATACGAAATGCATAATTTATTATTACAGATTATTTTCCGCAGTTATTTTTACTTATATTTTGTTTTATGTCAAAAATCAAAAAAAAGAGGGAAAAAGATACCAGAGGCACATCCAAACTTATAAATCGAAAATAATCTGGTAAAGCTATATCTCAAAACAAAAAAGACAAACAGACAATGATAGTACACAAATCACAACATAGAAAAATACAGACTTATAAGCAACCAAACTTTTCTTTTAAGAGATAGAAAATAACAAAACGATAAAACATTACAAGGAAGAAGATATATCATACATCATTGAGTACTTAAACCTTTTATCTGTTTTTTTGTTATCTCGTTGACAATTTATTTTTACACAAATGATTTCACTCATCAGTTATCTGATCGAAACAATGAAGGACAATCAACAAATTGCATACTTGGATAAATCCAGGTTCTATATCGTGTGTTATTTTGCACGTACTAGTGATACTGGATAAAAATGTAAGTCTAAGATATATAATTTATCTGTAATTCGTATATTTTCCCTTTGATCTTACTGCCTAATATTTTCGAGTATCAACGTACTGGCTGTATCACTGAAAATATTAGGCAATACATTGCGTGACGTCATAACATTGCGTGACGTCATAATTACCGATAAACAGAATAATAGGTAATTGATTTTTTGATACTGACTATATCATGTGGAATATCTTAACTCGCGCTAACGGGCTCGTCTAGATATTCCACATGATATAGTCAGTATCAAAAACTCAACTACCTATTATCCTATATGTATTGAATGCATATGTAACTTAATGCATTTTACGAATATTTTTTTTGTTCTCTTATGATTTCACAGGTTGAGATGATACCTGACCAGGATGAGATAATGAAAAAAACTAATTTTAACCACGCTCTTTTAATTTTGATAATAGAGTTAAGAGGATATCTGTGATGACCTTGTTATAGCGTTCATTACCCTATTTTAGAAATGGACCATCCTCTCTAATAATTTCTAAAAATACGTAAGAAAAGCTATCTCCTTCAATCATATTTGGTACTGTATATTTCGTTTAAACTGGAAAACATTACTTTTCGGTAGAGCATACATACCACAACTTTTCAGTTTAAGTTGAAATATCTATGCAACTTATTTATATATAATTAATCTAGACTTATGTATTATGAAAATACTAAGCAAAACGTCAGCCGGTACCTAAAATAATTGACAAAATGCACACATAAAATCTTACATGTTCGTATCTAAATAACAAAATGACTAAAATTTAAATCAACGTAAAAACAAAACTTATCCTGATCGCACAATTGCTTAAAGTTCACATTTAGACAGCTTCAGGTGGTACCAAATACCTTGACTAAAATTAATTTTGCTCGTTTTATTTGCATAAACGTTTTACAAATTATTTACTTTCACCCTTTGATAAAAATATATAAATTTCAAAAACTTGAACCAAACACTTCTCGGAAAATTTTCATTGTATATATAGCAGTTTGTCAAACACTAATTTTGATTATTGAGAAGCTTGATATTTGCCTGACAATACAATGTCATTAAAACGTTAAGCTAATTTTTACAGAGTTATCTCCTTGTAGTGTTAGGAACCACCTTTAGTGTAGAATGAGCCAATCAATATGTGTGTACTTCAACACAAGGAACGGATGTAGAAATAGGTTAATATTTCCTTAACAATGCAACTTGATTAAAACGTGTATCTGATTTTTACAGAGTTATCTCTCTGGAGTGTAGAATGAGCCAACCAATATGCGTGTACTTCAACACAAGGAATGGATGTAAAAATGGGGATCGATGTAAATTCGTTCACCAAAAAATTGATTCTTCGCAAAGATCTAAATGTAGAAATTATAGGTAAGTAAACATTTGGAATGTAGGTAGAAGGCTCTACGAAAATAAACTGACACACTGACAATGCCATGGCTAAAAGAAGGAGACAGACAAACATACAACAGTATTCAAAACAAAGCATAGAAAACTAAAGACTAACATCACGAACCAAAACAAAATCTGAAGGATATGCTCTATATTTGGTATATGTGTCACCTGTCGTGTTATTCAAACGGCTATTATTTATTAATACTCTTCCAAAACATAGCAGATTTCGATTTGAATGACGCCAAAAATAATATGTAAGATTTAAACTAATAAGTGAAAAAAAGGGATATGAATAGCATGTTTTGACAATAATTTGATTAATTTTAGTTAAATTATAAGAATTTCATTAAAAAACGGAAGGTATGCAAAAGTTTCAGACCGCTTCATTTGGGATATGTTTAACATTGATAAACCGGAATATTGCCAAAGGACTCAATATTATTTTTAGCTGTTTCGTAATAATTTGTTACATGTATTTATTTGCAAATGAGTATAACACTTCATAAATATCGAGCATTCAAAGTAATTTTCGGCGTTTGCATTCCCAAAAACTCTTCAACATAACCATTCAAATGTGAGGGATGTTCAAATGCATAGAAATACATAGCAAATGTTCACTTTAATCACAGGGGACCAGGCACCTGTAAATATTACGACAACTGTTTTTTCCGTCATGAAGAGTCAGAACCAGATATTCTCGCCACGCAATTACAGAATTTGGTAATATCAGATCAAACGAATGATGAAAGATATGCCAAAGAGTCCGTTGTTGTTATGGATATCTTTCCAAAAATCACTAGAGATCTCGTACACGACATCATTAATCCAACTGAGCTGTTTCGTTTGTTACAAAACAGTTCTATTCGGAACACATTTACAGAGAGAGAAACTAACATGGTTGATAGCCTTGTGTCTAATGGGTACAATGAATGCGACGTTGATTTTATTTACAAAATAGTATGGCAATTACTTCCGAAACCTCGTTGTGGGTGGCAAATATTTCCGGAAAACTCCGACTTATCAGTAGGTGATGATTTGCAAAGAATCTATTTGAGAAGCAAATTATTCTATTCACGACCTCGTGTTGAAATATTGGAGAGAAGAATTCGCCGCTTGGTTTAAAGAATTCAAAGATGTGGCGAAGCGAATCGATATTTTTTTGAATAAGCAAGCAGACGAAGCATATCTGTGTAAGATTTCAAATATAGAAAGTAACAAGTTCGATAAAAGCTACATAGAAACCTGTATTGAAAAAGCTCGTCAAATTGAAAACATGCAAGGTAAGGTAATAAAAATATTGAATTCATTAATGGAATTTGATACTATATCATTGTTATCCTTAAAATGTTTGGTGCTTCTATCAGTATTTCATATTTATAAACTAGAGGCTCTTAAGAGCATGTGTCGCTCACCTTGGTCTTTGTGAATATTAAACAAAGGACGCAGATGGATTCATGACAAAATTGGGTTTTGGTGATGGTGATGTGTTTGTACATCTTACTATACTGAACATTCTTGCGGCTTACAATTATCTCTATTTATAATGAACTTGGCCCAGTAGTTTCAGTGGAAAATGTTAGTAAAAATTTTCAAATTTTATGAAAATTGTTAAAAATTGACTATTAAGGACAATACCTCCTTAGGGGGTCAATTGACCATTTTGGTCATGTTGACTTATTTTAAGGTCTTACTTTGCTGTACATTATTGCTGTTATCTCTATCTATAACAATATTCAAAATAATAACAAAAAACGGCATGTCAGATTTGCCTTAAATGCTTTTGTTTTTGAGTTATAAGCCAACAACTGCATTTAATACCTATGTTCTATTTTTAGCCGTAGCGGCCATCTTGGTTGGTTGGCCAGGTCACGCCACATATTTTTAAAACAAGATACCCCAATGATGATTGTGGCCAAGTTTAGTTTAATTTGGCCCAGTAGTTTCAGAAGAGAAGATTTTTGTAAAAGATTACTAAGATTAACGAAAAATGGTTGAAAATTGACTATAAAGGGCAATAACTCCTAAAGGGGTCAACTGACCATTTCGATCTTATAAACTTATTTGTAAATCTTACTTTCTTGAACATTATTGCTGTTTCCAGTTTATCTCTATCTATAACAATATTCAAAATAATAACAAAAAACGGCAAAATTTCCTTAAAATTACCAATACAGGGGGACCAACCAAACAACGGGTTGTCCGATTCATCTGAAAATGTCAGGGCAGATAGATCTTGACCTGATAAACAATTTTACCCCCACGTCAGATTTGCTCTAAATGCATTTTTTTTTAGTTATAAGCCAAAAACTCCATTTAACCCCTATGTTCTATTTTTAGCCGTGGCGGCCATCTTGGTTGGTTGGCCGGGTCACGCCACACATTTTTTAAACAAGGTACCCCAATGATGATTGTGGTCAAGTTTGGTTTAATTTGTCCCTGTGGTTTCAGAGGAGAAGATTTTTTAAAAAGTTAACGGACGACGACGGACGACGGACGCCAAGTGATGAGAAAAGCTCACTTGGCCCTATGGGCCAGGTGAGCTAAAAAAGGAAGACATGGTATTATTGCCAATGAGGCAACTCTCAACAAGAGCTCAAATGACACAGAAATTAACAACTACAGTTCACCGTACGACCTCCACCAATGAGCAAAGCCAATACCGCATAGTAAGCTTTAAAAGGCACAGAAATTACAAATATAAAGCAATTCAAACGAGAAAACTAACGGCCTCATTTATGTACAAAAATTAACGAGAAACAAATATGGAACGCATTCACCAACAAACGACAATCACTGAATAACAGCTTCCTGACTGGGGAAAGTTACAAACATACAAATGTGGCGGAACAAGCATTTTAGCGGTATCCCAAATAACTTGAGACAGTGGTTTTTGATTGGTCATTCACCGGCATATCTTAACCTAACAAGTATTTTGATGTAAAGTATTCAGACGATTACAATTAAATATTGATAAGATGCTGATTTTCTGCTTGAAACAATGTAAAAATATTTACAAACTGAACATCGCCAATTAAATGTCTTATTTTGATACTCAAATTTTTTTCTTTAATGGCCATTCCTGGTATAAGTCTGTGCTGTGCAACATTCATGCTGTTCTATCACTTTAATCCACCGTGTATTCATTGATATGTGTTCGACACACATGTTCACGGAGTTATAGTTTTATGTTAAGTGCTATTTAAACCGGGAATGCTGTAAGAAGTACACATTTTGTATATACTTTAATAAGAGTTTTTATCAAATGAACAGAAAAATCATTCACGAATATCATTATATTCCTAAATCTTCTAAAATGAGACTCTTCGAATATATATGAATACATAGTACTCTATTTGATGGAAATCCATATTATACTTATTTCATTTCTTTCAGTGGGCAGAACATGCAGGAGCAAAGAAACCTCTATTAATCTTTACATCGGTAGATCTGGTAGAGAGTGTATAGATCGTATCATAAAAGAAGGCAAGTTAGACAGTTCTTTTTCTTCATTTATTCCTCATACTTTCTTTTTAAAAGTATAAAAATAATCCCTGGACTTTGATCAATCCACCGTTTCAATTGTTTATTTACATTATAGTTATTAAAAAGCCTTAATCAAACTGCATTACGATAGTTGTTCCAAACAATATCTAAGTCTTACGAAGTGTTAAACCTGTTTCTGTGATGTTCGACAGTCTCCGTTGTGTTAAATGAAAAAAATCCGCGTTTCGTTGAGCTATTATGTGGCACAAAGTAGTATGACATTATGTGTCCTGCTACGCCATCAAACTTTAACATCATACATTTAAAAACTTTGCTTCAGCTTCAGAATAAAATTCAAATTGACAAAAAAAAAAATTCGAATAAAAAAAAAGTGTTTTGTATATTAAGAATTCATTTATGGTTGATACCATAAATGAAATTTTACATCGTCGTACCATTAGAAAACATCAATGACCAAACGAAAATGCAATGGAAATGGCGTACTATTGTCTCATGACGCTGATTAAATCATTTAAATTAAGGCAGTTTTCGAATCTATTTTTGTATGATATTCCGTTTATTGTTAAGCGAGAAATATCAATTCAGACAAGACATAGATAACATGCCACAATTGCAACCATAAGTTATTAAAATGTTATTGTCTCATGAAATAAATACGTTACTTTTTCTACCATTTTCAGGGTCAAAAGTGGAAAAGATGAATTTAATTGTAACAGGACAGATTAAGGGAAATGAAGTTGCTGAAAAGTTTTTAAGAGTGAATTCCAGTGAAAACTTGTTTCAGACTGAAATTGAAGATATTCAGCCAAATCGTATAGTATTGGTGATGAAAGTCAGGGATCAAACACTCCAATCTAAAGACCAATTCATGGAGAAAATGCTCAAATTATTACTCAAAGTTTTGATACCTGAAGAGGAGAATAAATTTCCAAATTCAACAATTGACACTGCCATAATGGGTTTTGCCGATAGAATAACTCTAGGTACATGCATTTTATACTACTATTTTTTATGACCTATGACTTCAGAACTGAGGTATAACATATTTGTTTTTGTTTCCTGAGCGCCCATGGTGGTAATTTAAGAGAAGGAACTATTGATCCTTTCATGAGCACTTAAATTCTTCCTAATTTTTCGGTGATGTTTGGGTTGCTAAACCTTCGTTTTAAGTATTGTGTTTTGATTTTTGATAGTGTTTTCGGGTCTTATCGTTCGTTTGTTTGATTGTTTGTTTGTTCGAATATTTGTATGTTTATGGTATTAGCTAAAGATCTTAGTTTACATACCAGTTACATTTCCTTCCTTCTACAGTTGTAATTGTTTTGTAATAACAATTTAAATAATATAATTGACATATCTAACCTTGTGTAGTTTTCAAATTCTGATTAAAAGAATGTGTAAGTGAATTCCAGATTTTTTCTACGCTACCTTAATGTGTATTTACTATCATATGAATTAAATTAACAGTATACCCCAATGTTTACTTATCATAAATTGTTTTGAGAGATCCTAATCAAGATGACAAACAATAACTGTGGGGGTACCGCATGAACCCTGAACGGAGCAAAACTTTATGCGTGTACAGGGTAAATAAACTCATTATAGATATTACTTGATTAATCTCAATGCTCTTCAACTTCGTACTTTATGTGGCCTTTTAAACTTTTTTGGATTGGAGCGTCTGTGATGAGTCTTTTGTAGACGAAACGCGCGTCTGGCGTATATACAAAATTTAGTCCTGGTATCTATGATGAGTTTATTTACTACCACTGGGTCGATACCACTGGTGGAGATTTATTTCCCCGAGGGTATCACCAGCCAAGTAGTCACCTTTTTTGAGCTGACATGCATTGTCATTGATATGGTTATATTTATAAATTTACTGTTCACCAAATTTTGAATTTTTGAACTACTAAGGCTTTTTTTGCTCAAGCATAGATTACCTAAGCTGTATTTTGCAAAACTTTAAGGAATTTTGGTCCCTAATGCTCTTCAACTTCGTACTTTCTTTAGCCTTTTTAACTTGTTTGGATTGGAGCGTCACTGAAGTCTTTTGTAGACGAAACGCGCGTCTGGCATATATACTAAGTTTAGTCCTGGTATCTTTGATGAGTTCAATTACTACCCCTGGATCGATGCCACTGCTTATGGAGATTTTGATCGGACATGAATTATAATTGATATCATCAGTGACGCTCGAATCCAAAAAATTTAAAAAGGCCAAAAAAAGTACGAAATTGAAGATCATTGAGAACAAAAATTTCTAATTTTTTTGCCAAATACAGCTAAGGTAATCTATGCCTGAGGTAGAAAAGCCTTTGTATTTCAAAAAGTGCTGACTACTGGGCTTGTAATACCCTCGGGGAAATAAATCTCCACTTGCAGTTGCATCGACCCAGTGGTAGTAAATAGGCTCATCATAGATACCAGGTCTAAATTGTGTATATACTTGTACGCCAGACGCGCGTTTCGTCTACAAAAGACTCATCAGTGACGCTCGAATCAAACAAATTTGAAAAGGCCTAATATATTTACATCCCATATGATATTACGTCAAAGTAACAGCACACATAGTATGCAAATAACAAAACTGACATCTATTTTAAAATATTTTATAAACACTGTATTGAAATATACCGGAATGCTCCTGTGAATAATTTATTATGTTCGATTTGTATGTTAAAATGAGCAACACGACGGTTGCCACATGTGGAGCAGAATCTGCGAACCTTTCCGGAGCACGTTAGATCATCCCCAGTTTTGGGTGGGGTTCATGTTGCTTATTCTTCAGTTTTCTATGTTGTGTCATGTGTACTTTTGTTTGTTGTGGTTGTCTTTTTTGTTTTTAGCCATGGCGTTGTCAGTTTATTTTCGATTTATGAGTTTTATTGTCCATTTGGTATCTTTCGCCCATCTTTTAAAAGATTAGATTTTATCATGTTTTTATTAATATTTTTATTTTAGAAAATCCACCATCGCAGGAAGAACTTGTCAAATATGCACAAAGAGCTGAGGGATATAACTTGTTTCTGTCCGTAAGTCTCAACAGAAAATTCGATTTGAAATCTGAAGATGACGGATATTTGGACATTTCGGATTGCACCATTCTTAGCAAGAAAATGGTGTTCACGGATAGTAAAGGATTACTTATATATGATACAACCATTAATGCTACTGATTATATACCTCTGTCCGAAAAACCACGATATGTGACAGAGATAGACAGCGATACCGTAGCAGTATCTTCGGAATGGGACTGGGACATTAAAATTATAAGTTTGACAAATAAGGAAGTATCCAGAACAGTACAAACAAGCGGTTATTGCTATGGTGTTTCATTTTATGATAACAAGCTATATGCCGCTTTCAAAAATGGTACTAAAGTTGATGTCCAAGTTATAGATCGCGATAGTCAAAACAAATTTCAGAAAAGCAACGTGGTACCAATATTTTCCGAAAGTGTGCGTTATATCACAGTCAACAATGGAAAGTTATTTTATACGGCCGAATCTATTCTATACTGTTGTGATTTGAATGGAAAAATTCAATGGCAGTTTTCTGATGACAAAAATTCATGTTTGCTAGGTGTCACGAGTGATGGAAATGGAAATGCGTTTGTGTCTTGTTTGAGTGCGCATACTGTCTTACTAGTCTTTAGTGGCGGGAAAAAATACAGAGAAATATTGAATAGGTCAAGTGGATTGACTCTTCCAAGAGGAATTCATTTTACCAAACATGATAACTTACTCCTTGTCTGTAATAAAACCGGTAAAGTGTCCATGGTTGATGCTAGATAATCTGGCATTACAATGCGAGACTATTCCAGATTGAGAAGCAAATTAGACAATTTTATGATAACATGAACCCAGTTGTATAACTTGTAAATAATCTCATAAGAGAAAAATTCCCATGGCAAATACTTTATCATGACTATTTTGTATTTGTGTTGACTTTTAAAATCTATAAATGTATGTTTAAACATATTGTGGTAAACCTGCAAGACTGTTTACTCTAAAATACCGTACATGTAGAAACTTATATCCACTTAATTTGGACTTATTTGAGTACTTGTAGCATTTTAAAGCAAATGTTTAAATAAAAATGCCAAACTTTATGTTACGAAATATAATACATGTTGAGTTATTCTCTGTAGAAAAGTTTAAATTGAACGTTTAGTTTCTATGTCCCACTAGCCAAGGTCGTATTTTAGTATACATCCATTTTATTTTAATTTGATAAGATAATGTGCAAAACAAATTATTTTCTGATTTGCAATCGTAAATGAAGCTTGTTTGGCTTTGAGAACGATGTCAAGAAAAGAATTTTGTATATTTACATAACTTTATTTAAAAAAATTCATGACAATCCTTTTATTTAATGCAGAGTTTATAAAACTGTTAGCTTAGTTTTTGTAGATATGTAATACAAATAATAAATTAAGAAATAAAAGATGATCTTATGTTTTTATATTTTATATTCATATTTTGATATACCCTTCTGGCATATTATTCTGAAGTAGATCTTCAATAGGAATTACAAATAGTTAATCGGATTTGACCAATAAGACTCACTGTTCACAATCACTCGTTCATCAAAAGGGTCTAGGATTTCAGAGCATCAATCAATCAGCATCAATAAGTGTATATCATGACACCATACAGTTTTGTAGTTTTAATACTATATAGTATTAATATGGATTCACTCATATGGTCTTTGCATGGAAAATTCAAATAGCAGGTGTTGGTATGATATGGCCTCTTCTCATATATTTTATGAAGGTATGAATCTAAACCCTCTAACTGGAATGATTGTGCTTGGTTTTTAAATGATGAAGACAAAACTCTTCAATTAGATTAAATGAGGTCTGGAACTGGCATGTTAGTAACTGCTAGTAGTTATTTTATTTATATATTCTAGTTTAATTTTTTATTCTGACATCGGACGCGAAATCATTTTAAACTGAGTTTTACTGTGTGTATCATGTGTGTTTGTTTATTCTACATTGACCAATGGTATAAGGGGATGGTTGAGATAGCAAATAGCATGTTTAACCCTGACGGATGTTTTCGCTTCTGGCCTTTTTAACTCTTGTATGTTTTTTTAAAATCTTAGTTCCTATATGTTAAGGTCCGTTTGGCGTGCACAATGGTATGTATTCTCAATACGACGTCAATGTAAGAAAAAAACAGATGTCGTAGGGTTGCTATTGAGGAAAATCTGAACAAGTTCACATGACAAAAACAACGAAATTATATTTAAAAAAACGTGCAAGCATTATATATGTCCAGGTAATTCGTTTCCAATTTTTTACAGTATTTTCTTTATGAAACACAAACAATGTCGTCATTCGATCACATCAACTGATAACCAAACATTTAATCATAATTATACAGAAGGCATAACGGTCCAATATCATGTCAAGTAATTAATGACGACATTTTTTAGAATTGATATTAACTAACTTGTTAAATCTTTGTATCCAAAATATACACATTTATTCTAGAACCAGTTGTTGACATGATACGGCTCATGTTTTTCTCATATATTGTGTGATGGATTGATTTTAAAACACTCACGAGAGGGATTGTGCTTGATTTTCATATGATGTTGACATGATCTTCCAATATTTTTTTTTTATTTCTGGAGCTGGCATGGCAGTGACTGCTAGTTGTCCTTTGTTAATGTATGTATCATTGTCATTTTCTTAACTTTGTTCTATTTACTATTCTGACATCGGACTTACTTTTAAAGTGAGATTTGCTGAACGTATCAATATTTGTTTTGATTTCTAAATTAATCAGAGCTACATAAGAGGGTTGAAATCACACAAAAGCATGTTTAAACACGTTGCATGTATGCGCCTGTCACAGATCGGGTGATCCTGGCATTTTTGGCTTGTGTATTGTATTTAGGTATATCAATGTGGTTCAAAGGTTAGTGTGACTTCCATTTTCGCTGAACAATGACTAACGGAGAACGTATAAATACTGTATTTCTTTTTCAATGTAGGTATTGCAAAAGTCTAGCATAAGTGCATATATTAAGATAAGGGACTGAGGAGACAATGACATTGCTAACGTTAAATATGATGTTTCAAAGTATCTTTTCTTTTTTAAACTGTGACATATCGGGAAAATATCGTTTTAGACAGTTTTGATCTAACTTCAAACAAGTTCAATTTAAAAAAAAAAGATATGTGTTTTAATTATACATAAAGATTATCTGTTCCAGATGATGTGTGATAATCATGTGACTTTGTTCACTTTGATTTGTTTTTGTGTCTTGATTACTTTTCAATATCAAACCGTTGTCATGTATTTTAAGCCATACAAAGTGATATTTTATTTTCGACAATAATATGTAAATAATATACAAATCACATATGCATGGTATGTATAATGTATCAAATGTATTTTAAAAGAAATAAAACCACTTATTAATGATCCACTTGCTTTCAAGGTTAAATTTTTTTATTTCAAACTTTCATAGCTCTTTCGTTTAAAGTTCAAATGAAGTGAAGCTCATTCTATTTCAAACAATACCTTCTGGTTACCAATGTTGGAAAAATCATCATACCTTGAACTGCATATATGACTGCACTTGTTCCCGGAAGTTTCGAAGTACAAAAACTGGTACTTCAGATCTGAGTATCGGGCAATAAATGCCTTCCTGTATCAATTTCATACAACTTTTTATATTACTTAATATAACCATTCAACAAAGATTTTACATTTGATACCAACATTACCAAAATAATTTACGAATTAAAAAAGTTCCAGCTATGCGTACGACCTATTTTGTTCTGAATATGTATGTCTTTCTTGTATGTTCTTTCAGGCCGGGCCCGAACTAGTGGTACTATACCTTATATTCAAATACATAACAGCATAATTTTCTCCATACTGAAATGCTTAAGTCAAGTCAGAAGTATGACAGTTGCTGTTAATTCATCTGATGTGTTTCAGACTATGACTTTGAGAAGGTACTCTTCGTATGAGTTTTCATTTGCGTTTGATGATTTTGTTATAAGTTTACTTTTTTGAGACATAAATATAATATACCTATAATGAAATGGCATCTCAACCTTTAACCCTTATATCCTAATGGTATACAAATCTTATTTCCAGCGCTATATCATCAAATTTTACAATTTTTGCTACTTCCAGTTTTAAAAAAAATAACATAAAGTCTGTTGTTCAGTGGTTTTGGTTTGTAGGTGAATTTCGTTTTTCGTTTTATACCGTTTTTTTTATTCTTTATTGTTTTATACTACTCTTTTTTTTCACTTTATAATTTGCTGTTTGTTTTGAGTCAATAAAATTAACGGTACTAATTTTCTTGCACCAGATGCGCATTTCGACAATACATGTCTCTTCAGTGATGCTCGTGGCCAAAATATTTAAAATCCAAAGCTTATGTAAAAGATGAAAAGCTATAATCCAAAAGGTCCAAAAAGTATAGCCAAATCCGTGAAAGGAATCAGAGCTTTGCATGAGGGAGATACATTCCTCAATTTATAATATTTTCTAATATTTTGTAACAGGCTCTATGTTGCATGTGTTGCATGTCGTACTTTTGCCATTATATTTAACTTTTAATACATTGACAGTCCAACTGGTTCTCAAAACATATCTTTTTATTAATATAAGGTGTTAACTCATGTTCCAAATTGAGATCAGAATATCCATGTTAGGGTCTCGGCTTTATCTCCAGTATCAAGTGTATACACTTCGAAAAAAAAAGGTTTAATAATGAATAATACAATTTGACACAACTTTTTGGAATTTTGGGTCCTCAATGCTCTTCAACTTTGTACTTGTTTAGTTTAAAGTTTTTGATCTAAGCTTTAATGATGAGTCTTATGTAGAAGAAACGCGCATCTGGCGTACTGAATTATAATCCTGGTACCTATGATAACTATCATCGTTATTCGACTCATATATCTACAAAAACGAAAAGAAATTTTTTTATGACAAAGATTCCAATGTATGACTAGATTTGTAGATATTTGTTACTTAAGTGAGTTAAACTCATCATCTGATTTTCATTACAACACTGGAACATTTGATGATGCTCAGCTTGTATTTACTCATACGATATGAAATCTTTTGGTGGGCAGGATAATGAAATATGTGAGAAATCTAAACAGTAGTATAACCGATATCTATCTTTACTCTTTTTTGTTTTTCTTCATTGGCATAAGTGACAGTGATAATTTAATACCAACAAGGACCATTCAAAAAGATGCTTAAAATCGTCTAAATCTTATATATTCACATATACAAATGAATGAGTATGCTAGCTTGGGGATTGTATCTCAGGTGCATGCCCCTTTAAGCTATAATGTTTGTCCTTGTATAGAGGCAGCGAATAACAACAACATTTTTTGTGGATATTTTAATGTATAAAGAAACAAAGCAATATACAGCAGAGGAAAAATATAACTTATAGTTGGTTAAAATGATTTTAATATTAGACATGTAAAGTATATTATATGTTGAAACACATTGATATTTAATCTGATTTATTCATCAGTATTTTTAGAACCTTTGACTTACAAATAAATGCACTATCACAAAGATTAAACATTAAGGATATATATAGTGAGTGTCAATGAAAACGCAACACTTTTAATTTTCCAAAAAAATCCTATAATTTTTATTTTATTTATATTAGAACTTTGTATACTTTGTTTAAATGACTTTTTAGACAATTGTCAACAACTTTACGTTTGAGTGATTTTTAGAACAAATGCAAAGTAAGGGTTATTTTGAACGGACATACACCGAGTTCACCGCTTTTCAACAAACGCACCATTTTCACGATTTTGTCATTTAAAGCTTGGCTAATGTCATGAATTTTCCCGCCCTTAATTATTGTTAAGAAATTCCAATAAACATCTGAGTAAATGCCAGAACTTTCAGTCAACCAGCGACATGCAGTTTTGGCATGATCCAATGAAACCTTTTACAGCATACAATTACGAGAAGACTGAAGTTGTAGCCTCTACAATAACCCAAATCATCCTCAAATTCAACCAAATTGGATCATTTAATGATATGCCACATCCCGGGGTACAAAAATCCAGAAACGCTCAACAAGACCGATAAATTTGGTCTTAAACATATCCGATATCGGCTCTGAGACTATCCATATGTCAAGAGAGTTCAATGGTGGTCACAGTAGAACCTTTGGAACAATTTCAGTAAAGCGCCATTTTCGGCGAAATTGTACAAGAGCACCACAGTCTTTCCTTAGTGACATCTAAACGGCCGTCTGGCGTCAACATCAGATTCTGTAGACCAAAAATCATTTCTTATGTACCAAAAACCGTCAGTGGTGGTTACATAGACATTTGGCACCCTTCTTATCCAAAAGTCATGCTTTTCACCGGATTTTGGTTCGATCGAGCAAATTTTGCATCAGATTTGACATGGTTTAGTCGATAAAAACCACCAACAATATCATAAAGTCAGATTGAGTTTTCTTTGCGGGACAAGTAGAGTAACATTCCTAGGGATCACATTAAACGTCTGGGATGATCAATTCCACGGCAATGTCGAGATTGCTCTGCATCACGGGGTTGTAAATTTTTTTGTTAGAACTGTGAGTTGATGATTCGACATTGGATGTTTCTTTTACCTATTGCGCCCGAAAGATGACAATGAAACATTTTTGTTTGATATCGATCTATTATTAAAATTGTTAATTTTCAAGAACAATTCATTTTGAAAGATTATCATTTCTAATATCAATTTTATTTTGAAAAACTAAGTATTGCGTTTTCATTGGCACTCAATATATATTTTTCATGAATGGCTTAGCCAATGAAAATGAAAATCAAACCATTCATATTTCGCCGACCCAAAAGGCTTTTATTAATTAACCTTCATCAGGAACACCTTTGATGTTTTAAAGCTGATGTGCACAAATACGTAAACCCGTTAGACGCTATATAAAAAAAAAAATGCTTTTTTTAGAGAAATATGTCAGTAATTTGGTTTATAAAATTGCGCAAAACGTAATCCTAACTTCTAAAATAACCTTGACTATCAATTGAAGCAACTGTGGCTAATAAGATACTGCTATTTGTTTTAGATTCGTTATCATAATATTAAAAAAATTAGGCAAAGCATGCCCTCTCCGCCAGGATAACATATATTTTTTTTAATACAAAGTTTGATACACATGTATTTTTAACCATTCAATCAATTAGAAAACTGATATAAGACCAAATAATATTCCAGTAAAGATAAAACTAGTAAGTATATAGATAAACAATTTATAACATTATAAGACAAAATATTTCTAATACAAAGATATTCTTTGTTGAATGTTTGTTTTGGGATTAAATTGATAAATATCGCATTGTGATTCGAAAACACAATCAATAAAACGGATTTTATAAACTTTTTTTTACATTGTAGTTGAAGCTGAAATCATTTTGAATATGAAGTTCATTTCAGAGCTAATGGAAACTTTATTCTGTTGATAACGTCTTCGGCGAATAGATATTTCTTTAATTGGACAAACAACTTAGTACAATATATTCCAACACCAAGCACTTTATCTGAGACATGAAATACCACCCGAAAATGTTCACAAATGCATATGTAACACTCAGAAACGTGTCCTCCCCCAATCGTGTCTGATTCCCCCCAAAAGGTCAACATCGACTTCACAGAACTGCAAAGTTGTAAAAGTGCTCCACAACTTGTCATTTGTATAATCGCCCAAACGTTACCATTTTCAATAAACACCCAAACCTGTCCAATGCCAAGAACGTGTCCATATCAAGCTTCTTTTCTTTTCTATAATAGGAACTATCATTCGTGTCCATATTATAAATACGGCTGTTGCTTTTTCATTAACATAAGATCATTTTACTAAATTTTATCAAAAATTTAAAAAAACATACTGAGTTAAAGTGGTGCGACTGTGTTGGATGTAAATATAAGCAGCTATGCTCAGTTAAATTATATATATTAAATCAGATGTCTCTTTCTCTGCGCATTAAAACCTCTTCACGGTGCCATAAGTTGTATTTTTGAAGGCAATATTTAATTTTTAATTTTCGCACATATTATTTAAAACGGCATCGTATTAAATATCGGAGAATAAAAAAAATTATTACTGAAGTCATCAAAAAATGGTCTTTACTCGCTTTTAATGCTGTGCATGAAAATCCCAACTAGTGTTGAATTCTGAATAACCATGAAAATCTTTACCCAATCTTAAATTCCTGGTTTGATTATATATTTGTATAACCTTTCTACAGTATATGTATTGTTGACTTGATTTCGTTCAAATAATGCATGCAATATTTGGCACTGGACGTTATGTTCTTGATCGTGTGCCTTTTGTGATGCTGAAAACCTATAAAAAAATATTAAAAATCTGATAATCGATTTATCCTTTGAATTTCTTTTAAATACTAGAACTGTTGACAAACGGGAAGTCAGTTCTGCGGGAAGCCCGCTGTGCAATATTCCGATTAATATAAAAGGCATCATCGGAGTTTATAAGTACAAAATAATATACATAGTAAACGATTAATTCAACTCTAGAATTATGTTCGCTCTAATTGAGTATGAAATACTTGCAACTGGACAATCAACAATTTCAGTCAAAAGTTAATTCAAATGTTACAGATTAAATTTGCAATTATGATAATCATTAAAAAGCGACAATTATGAGAGTCATTAAATCCAGTAATTATGCTAAGCATTAAAACCAGCAATTAGCGGAGCGACTCTGTCCAAATGTTCATCTGTAAACAGTAAGTTCCATTTTTCTGGTTCTTGGTCTATTAAAGGGAATTGAAGTTTTGATAAGATGTGCTCTAGATAATACTACATACAAATGTTAATCACGGAAACTGAATTGTCTGTTAGTACATTCTAACGTAAAAAGGAAAAGATTTTAACAATACTTGTACTTGAAATCAGAATAATTCACTTTGTTTAAGGATTTTTACTGACAAAAATAAAATAAAACAGTAAGAGAAAAAGCGATTGACATACATGTACCAATGTTAATATTCTCAATTCAACTTGCCAAACCATAAACACTTAAATTTTAAAGTGGGAAATGCCAAATTTACATTCAGAATTTTAAACAACATAATTTCAAATAGTCTTTCGTAAAGCAGGGCAGTTGTGTGATTAAGTTGACGATGGTTTAAACAATGTGTTGCCTTAATTGATAAACTTACAAAACTCTATGAGATTTCCTCGTACAACCTTTATAAAAAAAAGACACAGAGTCAATGTATACTTATGTTATGGCATCAGTCCATGATATATAGAAAACTGTAAATTAACTATTTTACAAATATTGACAAGAAATAAGGAGAAGCTAAGGTTTCAAATATTTTTAAACTTTCAGATAAAAGGGATAAACAACAAAACTTACCTTGCAGAGAGTGTGTTCACTCTGTATTTTTATGACGGCAGCAGCTTTTTTGATGTCATTAAACGTTTTTTGGGAACCACTGATGCATCTCAGCAGTGTTTCAAATTTCAATCCCTCTGGTTCGTCGCCAAATCTCTCATACAGATCATCCCATATAGTACTTTGCATCCCCAGACATATTGCTAACTCTTTGGTTTCATAGATATTGTACTGCATTGACAATCGACGTAGGTGAATATCTGAAGGACACTGACTAAAGAACTCTTTATCAATAACTGAAAGGAAATGAAATTATAAGTTGTTATTATAACTATTTGTTCGATTCCACTTTTGTTGGGCTAATAATACTCGAAGATATCCACAGCCCACTAGCTCATCAATGAATGACACGCAAATCAATGAATGTGTGTGTAGATAGATTTTTTGTGTTCTGTTAAATTGTTCCTTTTAAAATTGTTACACGCTGGTGACTGCTGTGCCCTTATTTTGACTATTTTATTTATTGTGTCTATTTAGTTAACACGCATAATCGTAAATATAACGGAATTTGATGAGACTGTCATCACAGTGAGAGGGTTAGCGCTATAAAACCAGGTTTAATCCACCATTTTCTACATTTGAAAATGCCTATTCCAAGTCAGGAATATGACATTTCTTGTGCAGTCGTTTTTGATGCGTTTTTTTTTAATTTGATTTGCCATGTGATTATGGACTTTCCGAATTTATTTTCCTCAGAGTTTAGTATTTTCGGGATTTTTCTTTTTTTTTTTTCATAACGTACTGACATCTTGATTTCGATATTCATGTTAATGAAAGAAACATAAAGATCGATGAATTGGTGTTTGTTTTACGCCGCCTTATTACAAAAAGGCTATACCGGGCTGAAAGTATGAAATAAGTATGACCGGCATTAAGGATAAAACAGCCCTATTTTAAACGATGAAAAAATATAATTTAATATTAAATATCACTTTTTTTTGCCATAGCATTGTTAGTTTGTTGAAGTAGGAGTTTGGCTATTGTTGACACTTATTTAAGGGCTGATCTTTATTTGGTAATTTTTTAGTCTTCCATGGATTTAATAATAAGATTTCGTTCCATATAATTGTATGAATTTTAAGATAATATATACGTTATAGGAATATGTCACTTTTTGTGACGTTGACTCATTCATGTTGTGTGCAGTTTGTGGTGTCCTGTGCTTGTGTTTATAGGAAATGTCTGTTGTTATTGTGAGGTTTACATATTGTAATACATTATTCATATTACTTATTTATGTTTTTCTCTGTGTCGATAACTGTTGCGTTTGTTTGTATTGTATTTCTGTCAAATTCCGTTGCCATTTTAACGATAAATTTAAACAATGTCTTTAAAAGGTGGTTTGACTAGCCATAAAACAAGGTTGAACCAACTATTTTTCTTCAAATGTCCTATACCAAGTTAGAAATATTGCCATTGCTATATTCAAAAAGCCGTTTCTGTTGTTCCGATAATTTCCTCTTATATTATTTTTAACTGAGGTAAACCATTGTTTGCTTAACTCATTACATTTGTTCACATTTTTGATAGACTCGAAACGATCAATGTTACATAAACACAAGTCTATTGTTAAATAATGTATGCTGCCTTCCAACGGAACAAAAGAAACACAATTGTAATATTCCTGACTGGGTACTGGCATTTTTCGAAGAAACTGATTGGTTAAACCCGCTAGCTAAACCTCCAACTTGTACATGTGTATGACATTTGTTTAAAAATATGTTATACTGACAAAATTGGACGAGCAACCCAATCAGACTTAACAATAACATATATTTTTCACTGTGTTAGCGGCTTATTAACTCATACCTAGTATTTCAAATTATTTAAGTTATGGTATCCTGTTTAATGATTACTAGCTTCAAAAATTAGGTAGACGTAGTAGCGACGTGACAGTCAATTAGGTAAATAAAGGCAACAGTAGTATGCCGCTGTTCGAAATTCATAAATCAATTGAGATAAAAAAAAAAAAACAGGTTACAAGTTTTATATAAGCTTTGGATTTCAAATATTTTGGCCACGAGCATCACTGAAGAGACATGTATTGTCGAAATGCGCATCTGGTGCAACAAAATTGGTACCGTTGATTTTATTACTACCACTGGGTCGATGCCTCTGCTGGTGGACTATTAGTCCCGAGGGTATCACCAGCCCAGTAGCCAGTACTTCGGTACTGGCATGAAAATACGGATTTTTTTTGTGTTATTAAAATTTGCTGTTACAAAATATTAGAAATTATTATAAATTAAGGAATGTATCTCCCTCATGCAAAGCTCTGATTCCTTTCATGAATTTGGCTATACTGTTTGGACCTTTTGGATTATAGCTCTTCATGTTTTATATAAGCTTTGGATTTCAAATATTTTGGCCACGAGCATCACTGAAGAGACATGTATTGTCGAAATGCGCATCTGGTGCAACAAAATTGGTACCGTTGATTTTATTACAAACTAAAACTGAGGGAAACATCAAATATAAAAGGAGAACCATGACACAACAGAAACATACTATAATATAACAATGGCCATTTTCCTGACTTCGCACAGGACATTTTAAGAAAATAATGGTTGGTTGAACCCGGTTTTGCGGCTTAAAATACCTCGCACTTGTAAGGCAATTTTAAATATTACATTAAAATGACAACATTACATGACAGGACTACAGTACAGATAAATGCAGGAACATTCAGGACAAGGAAATACAAAACTAGACAGTACAATAGGACATTTCATTGATAGGATGTTCGTGTGTAAACGCCACATTTGGGCTAATTAGTCGAGTGACTTATTCAAAAAGACGCTTATTTAACGACTTTAATGCACCAACCTAACACATGGCTGTATTAGATATAATTCAAAAGCTTATAATCTGTACTTTTTGTTTGCCCGGTCGTAAAAACAACATATAGTGCATTTTCTGTTAAATCAAGGTCAAAGGTCATGAATAAACATTCCAATATATAGCGATTATTAAACAAAAGGCCAGTTTCTTATTCTTGTACAATAAAATTTTCCAAAAGATTATCTGAATTTTATATAACATGATACGTTATTTCCAAATCAAACAAAAAAAATAAAGGTTAGATGTGCAATATATCCTGAAAATTATTATTTGACCTGCATTTGTATTTTTAAAGCTTATGTTGAAAATAATCAAAGCATCTTTCATTCAAATAATTGAAAAATTCAACTTCTAAAAACATTTAATATTTCTAACATTATGTATGTAAAACACTATCGCCAGTTGTGAAATGAAAAAAAATAAAAAGTTGAATACCCTCCCTGACCTAATAAGATCATTGCTGTTTTAGGCAGTGATCGTTTTCATGCTGTGCTGTGTATTGTGGACTGTTGTTCGCTTTTTGGACATTAATTTTATTTTGTTCATGGTTTTGATTAAGTTGGTTTGATTCATGGTTTGAGATGTTAAGTGTCTTTTTGGTATTATTTTACTTTAAAGACAATAACGGCAAAAAGAACCCTTCAAAGTAAAGTGAAGAAGAATAACGCAATATAAGAAATATCTGCGAAAATAACTTAATTTGATCACGGTGATATATAAATAGAACCAGATCGTTATCATGATACATTTCACTACAATGATCTACAATTTCAAAAACTTTTATTACTTGAAGAGTGACGAAATATATCAAAGGGACATCAACTCATAAAAACGAACTGACACGGTCGGGCAAAAAACGAAATAGACAAGCAACAGTTAACAAAACATTACATATAAAACTACAGATTTGGTAACACAAACCCCCAAACAAATTTAAGGGTGAATCCAAGGGCCCCCAAAGGGTAAGCAGATCATAATTCACATATGACACCCGTCTTGTGGCTTATACAATTCCTAACTTAGTGCCAATGCTCATTTGGTAGGTGACAATAAAGGCAGAGATATTTTATTACGTCGATTGGAACTTGTCAGTCGTCACCTGGCGAAACAGATATTTCATAATAGTCAACCAACCCGTAGTGGCGTTCATAAATTTTTCAAAGGGATGATTTCAACTTTGCATTTGAACTCTGGTTTAAAACCATGTTCAAACCACCATTTTTCTTCAAATGTCCTGCACCAAGTCAGACATATGGCAGTTGGTATCGAATAATCTGTTACTTTTTATGTTGGCGTTTGTTTTTGTAGCAGTTGAGTGTTTCTGTTATTCCGTTGTGTTCCTCTAATAGTTAATGCGTTTCCCTCGGTTTTGGTTTGTGACACGGATTTGTATCAGTTAATTGTAAATCGATTGATGACAATTTAATAGCGGTATACTATAGTTGCTTTAATTCAATATCTTCATTGTGAGCAGGTATACAATTACGTATCAATTTGGAGAAGATGACGCTAAATCGAATTATAATTGGGCAAGTGTTTAAATAAAGAGTTTTATTTAATTTCGCGGGCAATACGTCGACTGAGCATGAACAAATATCATAAATGTTTCCAACTTTTTACGGTTTCAGAGGAGTTGAACTCAATGAATTCGGTCTCCCCCTGTAGTTACGATGCAGATTGCAATCTCTTTGTTTCGCCCCTTTATTTCAGGCAATAGTATGATTCGCGCACATATGTTTTTACTTAACATTTTTCAGATTTAATAAATCTTATATAGACCACATACAATGTTTAAATAGGAAGAAATGCTTAAAATCTGTTTTTCGCAGATGGCGGTATTTTGGGCAACTGTATGAGTTGTTATGTTTTGCTGTCGGATAAGAAGTGAGCATTATTTTAGGAAAAATTCGAAAAATTAGGGTTTTCAAACATTTTGTTAACTTTTACTCAAATTTCAGGAAACATGTGCCCTCCCTTAAATAAGATGATTTTGCCCCATTGTGTCGATGATTATTCTTTAAAACTTATTTTAAAGTCTACATTTTAATGAATAAACACTTAACATTTACTTTAAAACAACAGAATTTTTTTTTTTACTTTTTTTAAACTTAAAAGGGAAAAATATTCTTTGTATTTTAAATTTTTTTTCTAAATAAGTAGGGGACTATACTTTTAATAATAAAGAAGATATAAATCCTGGAACACAACAAAATTAATGGACATATTTTGATAATATAATACCAGACTAAGTATAGTTCGTAGGGGAAAATACTGATGTGCCCTTTTAAACTCAGTAGTGTTTTTTTTAAACAAGATAAAAGCTTTGATCACATGTAGTTGATCCCTCATTTCATGTGTAGTCATTACATTGAAGGGTTACTCTTATTCGAGGGTTGTTCCATGGGGTTGTTATGGCTAATTATGTTAGTACACAAATTTTCATTAATCCGGATATTATTCATGTCTTCGCCTGAGACGTCAAAAGTTTGCTTCAAACACGTGAGTCGCAAAGTGGTAAATAAATTATGTATGTGAAATTCAGCGGAAGCCATTTAACCATATAATTTTTTCAAACATTTCAATCAACACCTTTATTAGTTAGTCTTTGTTGTGGATACCTCTAAAATGCAATCAGCGGATTATTGATTTTCTGTCCAAATTTTAATGAGGTCAAGGTGAATTCCGAGTATTGTCTGATTGGGTAAAGTCCGAGAAACGGGAAAAAAGTAAATAAACAAGATGGAGGATAATTAATCATTGTATATATTTCTTTCGCCAAATTCATTCGCAAATGACGAATTTTTATCGCCACAATTATTATTTTAGCGAAAACCTGGTCTGCAACCGGTTTCACATCGGTTATATTATAGTGTATATCACTATATAGATAACCAACAAATTCCCTAACAAGCTGTCAATGCATTTGTTTATACCCATTAGATAATATTGACACCTTCAACACCTACTGTATGGACAGATATATCAGAAATGAACTGATTCAAACTGTTAATGGTAAGCTTTCACTAAAAGACCCAAAAACACTTTGCAAAGCAATATAAATAAAGGCAAAAGAGGTAAACGGCTGTTCGATTAAAGGAAAACAAATCCGGGTTTCAAACTTGAACCAAAGAATTGAAAGCACATCAACTATAAGAGAAAAACAGAAACACTGAACTGCAAAAAAAAACAAACAAACACCAACAAACATAGAAGCGGACTATTTCAAAACAATTTCCATAGTCCTCACATACATGACATAGTAAATGTTGGTACAGGACATTTTAAGAAAAAAACAATGATTGGATGAACCTGGTTTTATGTCAAGTCAAACCTCCAGCTTATATGGCAATGTTAAAAATAACGTTAAAATGACATCATCACGTGACATGAATACAATACAAATGAATGCAGGAGAGAGAAACACATAAATAAATAGTATAATAGTACACTGCAACAAGTAAACCGCAGAATAACAACGGACATCTCCCATTAACGACAGCACAGGACACCACAAACAGTGACGTATTCATGTGAGGTATATATAATCTTGAAATTCATACAATTATATGGAACGAAAACAAACATTCACCATTAATTTAATAATACTAGTCCAAATAATAATCATAATTTTGACGGTTGTGAAAAGGTTATTTTAAATTTATACTGTGACAACGTTATATTTATTAGGACTAACACAATTCGTTATCCATGTAAAATGAAAATTAACTCGACTGTACTGACACAAAGGACATACATGTATGATATATGTATCAACAATACAGAATCCAAAACTTAAACGATAAAACATAACACGATATTGAACCGAACTAACAAAAGAAACATCATAACTAAATACATGAATGTTTGATGTATAAATACCGAGACACGTCGTATAGCAATGCAAAATCACACTCTGCAAAACAGTCACAATTATTCAAACTTAAAATCAGTAACTGATTGTCATCTTAAATACGATGGCCGAGTGTTTTAATTAGTCCAACTACTGTATCACTATAACTGATAATGAAAATGGGAAATACAACCCGACCAAACAGCAGAAAACAGCCAAATGCCACCAAAGGGTCTTCCACACAGCGGAATTCTGTTGTATTTACAATCTTATTATTTCAATCAGCTTTCTTCACACTAACAAAAAACAGAAAACAAAGATGAGTACATTTGTTTTTATTAGAAAGTATTCAAGATAAACGATAAGTTTCTGAGATGGAAGTAAATAATTCATTAGAAAAGAGGAGCGAAATATGCCAGAGGGAGAGTAAAACTCATAAACCGAAAATAAACTGACAACGCCATGGCTAAAAAAAATAACAGTTAATTAATAGCACACAAAACACAACAAAGAAAACTAAAGACTAAGCAACACGAACCCCACCAAAAACTAATGGTGATCGCAGGTGCCCTGGAACGGTAAGCAGATCCTTCTCTACATGAAGCACCCGCTGTGTTGTTCATGTAATTTCAAACTCGATAAATAGTCTTATTCGGTAGGTCACATTCGTGAAAAGGGATCGGAATTGTAGTTACGACATAAGAAACATATCCGATATCATCTGTGTTATGGATATTCCATAACGGTCAACCAACTTGTGATGGCGTCTGTAAAATTTACGAAGGGATGACCTCAACTTCACTATTTGGAACTTTGGTTTAATAAATTCCTTGTGAGCAGCAGCCCTCTATCAAGGAAATCATGATAGTATGCAGGCGCTGCCGGAATATTGCTACATAGAAATGGAAAGTATTCAACTTGGAAGCTGAAATTATCTCTTTTGTCGTTAAGTTTTGTTTTCAACCGACCCTCATTGTCATATTTTGGATTTAAGTCAAGATAAGAGGCAGACTTAGCTGTATCTGTTGTATCCTTTATCTTTAGAGAGACAACTGTGTATCTTATAATAGGCCTGACTTTATCAGATGACAATATCAATACTAAAATAAGGCTAACGCATAGTTATATACTTTAATTCAGTCACGGATCCGCGATTTCACAGGTGTGTTCTAGTATAGTATTTTATTATTCTATGTGTTACTTTCACTCAACACTTTGTACAATGTAAACGTATATTAAATGCATTAGTAATGGGGTGAAACGAACAAAAAAAAATTCATATGCAGAAAATGTCTTATCCTAGGAGATGTTACATCTATAAAAACAACTAGTTCCCAGGGTAGCGCACTATCCCTCTCACTCAAAACCAACCCCGTAGTCTCGTATTAGCATGTTTGTCTGTGGGTAGGGTCTAACCATAGACTATTACGTCGCAATTTACTGCGTTTCCGTTAAACAATCGTACAGCAAGAACATTTCTTGTTCGGAATTCAGTTAAAATAATGTGTACGGATAGGGTGTTAAGTCTTGCTGCCGACTGTATCCTTGTGAACTTGAATGTTAAAAAAATCAGCTCAGCTTGTCGGCCTAATACAATGCAAGATCATTTTATTCATACTTTATTAACATGTTTTGTTCGAGAATATGCATTTAATTTGCCAATGGATGTTAAACAGCTATCCATCGTCATCATCTGCGATTTATGATTCAATATATGCGTTTTCATTTAACACAAAACAACTCAAAACCTGCAACAATTCACGGTAATAGACTAGTGAATATACCACCAAAGTCTTGATGAATGTTTATATACATTATAATATAGTGATTACGTGAATAAAACATCCAAATAAATATTTATTGGACACGTCATAAATTCCAAAGTATTTCCATTTCTTAAAGTTATGTTGCGTTTAAGGAATTTCTAAATGGATGAAATAATTACTTTAAAAAGAACTTAACATCTTTGCTGCAAATCGATTTTATAAGTTAGGAGGTACATGTTCCAGAAAACGATCATTTCAAATCTATGTATATCCATATGTTCATGTGCAGGAACATTTATGATCAACTTTATTTAATTTATTTAATGAAGAGATCCTTTTCAGTAACAACAACATGAACAAGCAGCATAACTCATGTACCATTTGTTTTAATTTGAAATAGTGTTGAATTAAGTTATAGTTATTGCATATTGTTTTGTTTTTTTCTTGTTGCATTATACATCGAGGGTTGTCTGGATTGATCAAATGAAAGACCTACCTTCTGCGCGATCCCGACACCCCAATATGTGTTATACCAAATTTAAACTTTAAGACTAAAAAAAATAATAGGTTTTTACATGAAATTTTATCCTTCAGTAATGATCACATCAATATTAGTTACATAGTGTGATAGGGACGTAATACGGTATGAATGGGGTCAGTAAATTCTGTATGGGATGAGAGCGAAGCCCATATATATTACATTACGTCACTAGCACCCAATGTAACGAATTTATCTTACCGACTTTCTAAACAGGAGGTATTTAGACTAGTGACCTATCAAAGTGAGCATGTCTTCAATACTGTTAGCATAAAGAAACTACTTCCATTGGCCATACATAAACAAATGCCAACACTAACAACTTGTTGTCTTTAAATGTGTTTTCTGAATTTATTTTATTCTTTTATTATCAATTTCTTCGTCTTTTGAAAGATTTTTTCTCAGTACCTTTTTGTTTTTATAACGGGACGTAACACCAATTCCTACGTGTATTGGAATATGTCCCGCAACTAACCTAATATGGAATATTTACAAGGTCTCCACGCAGTTGCTTTTAACCAATCATATTCTTTCAAGACATGTATAGGAGGTAAGATAAAACAGAACAGTAGTCTTTTGTGTGTAAGATATATCCATATATAACGTCTAATTAACAGGTGAAATAAAACCCAAGTATCTAAGCAAAAAATACAGCAATCATCTATATGAAATATGTAACTGTGTTTGCATAACATAAGAAACAAATACATTGTAATTTTGTACAGTAAGTTTAATTTCAACTTAATAAAATAGAGAGCTTTTTTCCCCTATGGTTTCATGTCTTCTTTTTGTGGATAGAACAAATTTGTTTTCGAACAATATTTAATGAATACATGTAGTTTTATTCACACATTTGATTTCATACTTCAAACTGAAGCTTCCAAAGAAAAGCGAAAAAAACAAATCTTGCATTATTGTTTAACCTCACTTACCGCTATTGTCGTCTCAATAAATTTAAGAAACTGCTTTTAAAGCATTTTTTTTAATTGAACTCATTACAGACAAATCAGACAAATACCTTGACTTGTATCTAAAAGTTGACATAGACTGAAAACTATGCTTTGCGACCAAATGTATAAGTTTAATTCTATTATCTTGCGTAATTTGTGTGATGCAATTTGCTTTTATAGAAACGCATTATCCTTATACCATGTTTTGTTTGTTATACTGATAATGTCTACTCATCAAATCATTTAATGTTTCGCAGCTGTGCAGTTCTTATTTATTCTATTGAACTAAAAATGAAGGAAACTAAGACTGCTGCATACATAGAGATAAAAAAAAGATGACAATAAGATTCAGATGACAACGTAACAAAAGAGACGATTTAAAATTTTACAAGAAGCGTTTAAATGCCAAATGCATATTATCAATTTGATAAAGAAAACAAACAAAAAATAACAAAAACATGCATGACCTTGTTGCATCGGAAACATAGGACAGTTATGCATAAGCAGATATCAAGTATATATCAATCTTAATATTTGTTAAGTGAAAGATAAAATAAGTTTTAAGTCGAGTATCATCTATTATTACTGTAGGCCTAAATTTGAACGTTTTTTCGTGTTGAGTGTACCAGTTCAACAGCCTTTCAAATTCAATATATTTGTTCTAATAGGTAATTTCATATAGATAATGATTGACTCTTAAAAAATTTAGTTTTTTTCAAATTGTGTCCTAGAACGAATAAATTGATTTATAGATATAGGATATTATTTATTTTTTTGCCTTTATAAAAAAAATAACAGATGTATGATTGCAAATTCGACAACTTACCATCAAAATTATAATCAGAAATTCTACTTGTATCCCATTTCTTCTGATAGGATTTTTTTTTCACTTTGCATAAATAAATTGTCAGAAGAAGTTATTGTGTAAAAAATGTATTAATATTAAAACGATGGTACTTTATGTCATATTTTGGAATACACCTTTTTGGCACAAGCTATTGCAGTAGTATTGTAGAAATATTTGTAACTGTCAACAGTGATAAACTAGCATTCAAGGAACATTCAAGTTGCAACAATCCGGAAATTGACGATTCCATGATAAGTTTTACATCAAATTACTGTACAGTTGTAATAACAGTAGCAAAAAAAAAAAAGAAAAAAAAAAAGAACATGGAACATTAAAGTACTGAAGATATAAAACGAATAAATATAATTTTTATAGTAATGTGCTAAAAACATTATATACACACTGTGGTAACCATTATCGGCTTTCTTTGTGTGTTAAGATAACATCTACAATATTTTACGATAGAAATAGTAAATATCAATAGTAGTATATGCTGGTTGTTTTGGTGAGCATTTTTGGGTACCGAGTTACGTACATGTAACAAGAGGTAACGCGGTCATAAAAAGACTGTCGCAATAACCGAAACCAGTAAGGTGTAGGGTGGAGAGGGAGCTCCATACTATCCCCTCTAAAAAAATCCCAATGAACAACAATATGCATTTTTCGTCTTTATGTGCACGTGCCTGATTGATTTTGTTCGAAAAGAAAAAATTATACAAGTTTAAAGTGCAAATGAAAAAGACATCCCCAAAAAAACTATACCATTAATGCAAGGAGCGCGGTACAAAACACATGAATAATTGGAAGAATGTCCGAGAAAAAACAAAATCAATATTTAAAAGAATTGTTCTTTAATCAAAATAAGTAAAGCATTTTCCCATTTTAGAGTTGCTAATGGATTTTAACAGGTGTGGTACGATTGATGTCTTTTAGATAAACAACTAATTTTGTTTAAATCATAAACCTGTGCTCTGTTTCTAGTGTGATAAGCATTGCTCAATAATTATGTTTCTGTTATCTTTTGTGTTTACAGTTATTAGTACGTTCGTCTCTTTTCTCTTTAGATACTGTCTTACGTTATATATTAGTATTTAACATGACAGTAAAACACCAACTATCTGGATTATAACTAATTTAAACTAATGAGACTAAAACTAATCATTTTACTGGTTTATTCAGTTTTCATTGACAGTAAACGGGCTAATCAATAAAATTAATCAAAGGAAACTAGTATTCTGATTTAATCAAGCATTCAAATAAAAATGATAATCACTTAATGGTAGTCTGATATGATGTATGCAAAATATTTGTTCGGCCCAATAGTCCAACACAGTAATTTTTAATGAGCGCGTACGGTATATTTCAATAAGAAAAAAATAAAAAAATATGCAAAATTTTTTTTCGGCATAACAGTAATTTTTAATGATTGCGTACAGTATATTTCAATCAAAAAGATAAAACTTGCAAATATTTTGATCAATATTTTTTTTAATTCAAGGGAAGAACTGCATTGCATGTAGCTGTTCAAAGGCCGCTTATACATTTAGAAGTTATAAAAGTATTACTACAAAATGGCTCGCAACCAGGTGAAAGAGATAAACAGGTAAATACATATTGCTTTAGATAAGTTTTATGGTGCTAAATTGAACCCAACAAATGCGCGTTTTAACATTTCATACATCTTTATGGAAGCTTGAAGCCACAATCATGACAATATTTATATATTCAAAACACAGGTACAAATACTTTGGAGCTGATAGAACCAAACAAAACTAAATTTATACATAATCCGGTTGGGGATCAGAGCTTTGCAAGATTGAGATATGCATTAATATAAAATTATGTTCTTTCATTTGTTAAGCAGCAACTATCAATATATATCCGTATTATCATGCCAGTATTTCAGTTTAAAGCTTTTTCGCTTGAGATATTCCTTGAACGACTCAGAGCTCAACAGCAGGCAGAGGTAGTACATACATTTATGAGTCATCGTTAACGGTGCTTTATTCCTGAAAGCTTATTTCAACTGTTTAAAATACATAAACTGTCACGTAAACATGTTGATGATGTGTCTATTTTACCAGATTGATAGCACTCAGTGCTTAAACTGTTCTAATTTCGTTTTGAATATTTACAACAAACTTTGTTGTAATCGATATTGACACAGGCGACGAACTGAGGAACAAAAGAAATCTCTGATATGATTTTCTTTCTTTCGAAATTTACCATGACATAGGCTGTTATGAGTTACATTTTGATGTTTTTGAACTTTAGCAAAAATATTGCTTATAAACACTAAAGATGATTGTTGATTATGAATTGATATATTGAGCTTAAACTTGATTCCTAATCGTAATTTTCCATTTTTTGTCTGTTTCTTTTCCTTTGGATTCTACTTTGAGGTGTATATCTTTAATGATATTTAGTTATTTTAACAATTATTGAGGAGAGTATCTCAGTCTGTAATTACCTCCAAGTCTATTCAGTGTCTTACCTAATTTGAAGTCCATGGTTTTAAGCGTAATATGTGAGGGTCAATTAAGAGTAATTCTTCGAACGCATGATATACATATATAATATTTGTTTCACTAGCAACTGTTCAATACAAATACTGATGCTGCGTTATGCACGAATAATTTAAAATAACAAATTATGTGCAGCACATGTGCACATTTCTACAATTAATGTCTTTTCTGTGATGTTTAAGGCCGAAGTATGCATTTAAACTCACATGTCCATAAGTTCTAAAGTCATCCCCATTCTGAATAAGGTTTCCTTGGCACAATGGAAATACTATATTTTTGGCGACGTGTATGTACAAATGTTGATAAGAACCAGCACATTTAAAAATTAATGATACAAATTTAGTTTCAGGTTATAAAAATGGAATTTAACTTAAACAAAACACTTGTTACAAAAATCAAATATTGTTCACCGATATCAAACTTTTAAAACAATAACAGATATAATGAAATTGAAATTGTCATGTTCCAATAGGTTCAAAATATTAACCGAAACTGGTCGACTTACACAATCACTGGGGTAAAGCTGATGACCGTAACTGCATTCACGGTCATCCCAAGATGTCGGATGAAAAATTAGGTCAGTTTCTGTATTGTCTGTTTAAGTGTTTCTATATCATTTTCTTTACAAATCATACATTGAAACGATGAAAATTTATAAAAGAATCACTCGAAAATCACTAATTACTTCCGAGAAATGTGCATGAAACGGGAAATTCGATTTGAAAAAATCGTTAAGATGACCGTAAATCATAATCAAAATATTTTCAAGATGACCGTAACATAAAACCAGGATGACCGTGATTGGTAAAAAGTTGACCGTAACTTGTAAAGGATGACCGTAATTTGTAAAGACTGACTGTAATTTATTTAGGACGACCGTAACTTTTATAGGATGACTATCAATTCTAAGAAATATCCGTATTGTATTCAAAGCTTTTTTGTTGAGTTTGTCGATCTCAATAGGGGCACGGTTAGCGGATATAAATATGTTTTATAAAGGACAAGGTACGATAAGGTATTGCAACTGGCCCCCTATTTTCGGTGAAATTAGAACGAATAATATCCAAGAAACTTGGCTATTTCTAAAGAGAATAGTGTCTCATCTAACAAAAAATCAATATAACTTTTCTTTTTCCGTGTGTGAAAATTATTACACACCCCTCTCTTTCTCATGAAAAACGTAAATTTTATGAAAATCCGAGGTTTTTGTGTCCGTTTTAGCAATTTTTAACTATGAGCGGACACGAGTACCACGAAGATATTTCAATGTGTTGTTTGTTGTTAGGAAATGATTCACTGTTTTAAATATATTCGTGGTACTCGCGTCCTCTCATGTTCAAAATTCAATAATTCTACACTGAAAATTCCTTGTTTTTTACGGAAACGTCGATAATATGTGAACCAAGGACCGGAACGAACTTGTATTTCCGAATTTGTTCAAGTATCTTATTTTAACTCAGGTGATCTTGATTACAAAACTTCAATGCCGGGAAGAAAAAAAGTATTTTCGTTCTTTATCATGTTTATGTTGGTTTTTTAAGTCGGGTAAAGAAAAGGAACATATGATTTTGCATCATTTTTTGTTTAAAGTGACAGTGTCAGTGTTGTCAAAGAACAACCAGCAAACTGTACATTTAACATCATTAAATAAATAAAGACCCTACCAAATTATAAACCTTTTTATCCGTGTAGTACATAGTACGTAAATGAAATGAAATTGAAATTTAAATCGATTTAAATTAGGACCGAGATTACCTCCCCTGTCAATGAATTATACAGGAAATTATTTGAAATATTTTTTTAAAGATAATTCTAAAGATAAAAAGTTTAAACTCATTAAATTATCATAAATATTTTAAATATATAACATGTATTAAAAAGAAATGCTGCAAGGTTTAGATATAATTTTGAAACTTTAATTAAGTGTATGCAAATATTGTAAACCTTTGAAAAAATACAAAGTCAAATATGATACTATATAATAATCCCAAATAAGTTAGATTTTCAAAATCAGAAGATACATTACAGATGCATGCTTAACTTTTTAAAACGAAAATCCATGCGTCTACTTGTATATAAGCTGATCAGCTATTACTTGCTAGCTGACATTACAACATGATAGCAGTTTCAGTTAAGATACAGTCACAGAAATTAATTATATTCATAAGTACGTCTGAGTCAGTGACAACCCTACAACAGATGTATCCATCGGATCGCCATCAATGATGGTGATACATGGCTGTGTACATAATGTATATACAACTCGTCTAAACATCAACCCAACAATGTTAGATCTGTAAATTTGCTTTCGCAAATTTTTGGTTCTTCCCTCGCCGGGATTCGAACCCATGCTACTGTGATATCGTGACACCAAATCGCCTGCACTGCAGCCGTCCCGCTAGACCACACGACCACCTGGGCTCTCAATTAAAAGAGCTTTCGGTGGGCATGTGTTACCTTTCCACGTCAGTTTTAATCTAGCGGCGTACTACAGTACATGATATATAAGGCATGAAGATGTTATTGTTACAGATCAGCTAAATCATCTATAGTAAAGGATCCTACAAATTAATGTAAGATACAGTCACAGAAGATAATTATATTCATAAGTACGTCTGAGTCAGTGACAACCCTACAACAGATGTATCCATCGGATCGCCATCAATGATGGTGATACATGGCTGTGTACATAATGTATATACAACTCGTCTAAACATCAACCCAACAATGTTAGATCTGTAAATTTGCTTTCGCAAATTTTTGGTTCTTCCCTCGCCGGGATTCGAACCCATGCTACTGTGATATCGTGACACCAAATCGCCTGCACTGCAGCCGTCCCGCTAGACCACACGACCACCTGGCTCTCAATTAAAAGAGCTTTCGGTGGGCATGTGTTACCTTTCCACGTCAGTTTTAATCTAGCGGCGTACTACAGTACATGATATATAAGGCATGAAGATGTTATTGTTACAGATCAGCTAAATCATCTATAGTAAAGGATCCTACAAATTAATGTAAGATACAGTCACAGAAAATAATTATATTCATAAGTACGTCTGAGTCAGTGACAACATATACAACTCGTCTAAACATCAACCCAACAATGTTAGATCTGTAAATTTGCTTTCGCAAATTTTTGGTTCTTCCCTCGCCGGGATTCGAACCCATGCTACTGTGATATCGTGACACCAAATCGCCTGCACTGCAGCCGTCCCGCTAGACCACACGACCACCTGGGCTCTCAAAAAAAGAGCTTTCGGTGGGCATGTGTTACCTTTCCACGTCAGTTTTAATATAGCGGCGTACTACAGTACATGATATATAAGGCATGAAGATGTTATTGTTACAGATCAGCTAAATATATATATAGAAGGTGTGCATGTGGTCAGGGTTTTGATTTTTATTAATATTTGCTCTTTTGGGAGATAGTTGCATTGAACTTGTCATTATTGGAGTATATGCTTAAATAAAAGATGCATGTCAATTCCCAGTTTGAATCCTAGGAAATCTTCATTTTTCTTACTTTTTTCACATATATACTAAAGGTGTGCATGTGGAATAGTTTTTATTTTAATAAGGACATACTATGTAGATGTGCATATCGACATGAAATTATGATTCGGGTTATTTTCTAGGAGTTACGTCCCTTTGAACTTATTTGCCTCAATATACTACTGCAACAGTTTGTCATCAACAACAGAATTTCATGGAACCTTTTAGATTATAAGGACATACTATGTAGATGTGCATATCGACAGGAAATTATGATTTGAGTTTTTTTCTCATACAATTTTTAAGGTGTTTTAATTTAAAATAAAATTTACATCTGAGGGAGCACAATAATATCTCAAACAAAGTCTCATATTTACCTTGTTATAATACAGTTACCTCAGAATGGAGTGTGTGTGTGTGTGTGGGGGGATGAGCATCACTTTGTCTAGATTAATTTTAGATCATTTATATGTTTTGGAGTTGAGTGTGATGTCCATTTTCACTGCATGGACTAGTACACAATTTTTTTTAGGGGTCAGCTGAATCCCGCCTCCGGGTGCTGGATTTTCTCGCTGCGTTGAAGACCCGGCATTGGTGGACTTCGGCTGTTTTATGTTCTCTTTGACATTTTCCCCATTTTCATTCTCAATTTTATCAATCAGTGTGAGACAAACAAACGATGTAGTGACATTATGTGATTTCATGTGTTTGATATTAATTATTTGTTGTTTTTTTTTCGTATTTTTCTGCTGAAATTTGAACATGTTGAATAAATATATAGGAGAGGTGTTTATAACTTCTTAAAGATTTAAAAGAATATATTGTTATTTTAGAGAAGATATGAATTTGCTGAAAGTCTACCTGCAAACATTTCATGCATACATATAACGGACAGCAATTAAGAGAATGTATTTCAAACAAGAAGCTGCACTTTTTGCCGAAAAAAAATAGAAACATAAACATAATCCATAGTTATTTTATTCATAGTAAGCAGACATCTTTGTTGGTTAGTTGTTGCACAATCTCACCCAATGGTAAAAGAGACCACACAAAAGGGACCAAATAAGCGTCTGCTTTTTGTATGCAATCGGCTATTTGCATGTGCCTGTAATTCAGTAATTTTCGTTTGTTGCTATATATCATTGTTTTATGTTCATAGCTTTGTACTTAAATAAAGCCTATAGATTTCTCGTTTCAATTGTTTTTCCGTGATTTGTTATATCTAGGTCTTATAAATTTAAAGCTTATTCATCGATATGAGTTTTGCTCATTGTTTCGTTAACTACCACGCCATTTGGTCTCTGAAACTAAGGGAGTTGTCTCGTTGGCAATCATACTACATCTCCTTGTTTTTATAGTTATTATTATGCACCTTATCCCACATGAGTATCGGATACCCAAGATATATCCTACTGTCGGATTGTTTTCTTTGATCTTTATTATTATTTTTATTTGGATTTTTTTTCGGACAGGGTATTGTTTAATATTGTCACGAACAAGCCGTTATTTCAATTTAAAAAAAAAAAAACATTAAAACTTTAGATACCCTGACTGAATTACAACTTTGACGGACAGTGCATTATGCCATCACAAGTTACATAATTGAATATTAATAATTGTCCCTCTGTATCATGTGTATCTCCTTATGTCGTAGTAACTACAATCGATCTCAGTTCTGTTATATTGCGATCTACACCATCCGTAAACATTATCTTCAATGTTAACTTGGCATGCCATACTTGATGAAACGCGGACGTGAAAGAAAGCACTCTTCGTCTTCGTGCAATGGAGATTTTTATTCCCAATGATTTCGTCATTTAACATGTGAATAAGGTTGTACTAAATCAACAATGATCACAATATAACTAACAGGTTTTTAAAGGAATCATCATGATCTGGATATGTGAAAAACCAGGGTAAAAACATGAAAAGCATGGCCATTAATGGTGCATTTTTTATTGAGGATTGAAGACAATCACTGACATTGTTTCTGAGTTAGAATAACAACATGCTGCATGATAAAAATATTCAAGTGAAATGCAAATTTTAATTATTACAAAATGTACCCTAAACCATTTCATGGTATTAAAACATGCAGGGACCAAACGAATCGGCATATTCTCAGGGCTTTACATTTCACTTAAATTATTTTTCAATTTAAGAACATTTCATTATGAACTGGAAACAAAACTAAAAATATGAATATGTTTCTATGAAAATATGAACATGTTATAAGATTTTTTTCAATAATTATTGGCACCCCAAAACTGTTTAAAAGAAGAATGTTATAATTTAATGCAAAAAGGGAAGTTATATAGGCCCTGATTTACAATGCATTGTGCGACACACTTGCTTACTACCCAAACTTAATCATATGATTACAAATTAATCGCATGATTAGTAAATACAATTATTAAAATAAGTTGAACAACGAAATTTAATCATTGCATTAACTAATCATGCGATTAACGACTGATTAAAATTAATCATATGATTAGTTTAATCACAAGTTGAACAACAGTCCCCTGTATCGTTTAAAAAGACCCAATAAATTCAAAAGTATCATTTATCAACACCTTAAGAAGCACAATCAATCTATTAACTATTTAACAGTTCAATCTTTAAAAAAGCAGCCTTGTGAATCTCATTCAAAGTTTGTAAAAAATAATTTAATAAAATTGTCTTAAAAAAATTACAGATATTCTACCCTCTCGGTCTTTATGATAATATCATGGGGATTGGTAATACATCTAGAACCGATTCTTTTAACATTTTGGATATAGTTTCTAAAACTGTTCGGAAAAACTGTTCTCATGGTCGAAAAATATTGCAATCAAAGAAAATTTCTGACCAATCATACAAATATTTCGGACCTACATGTAATTTCTATTTAAATTAACAACGGTAGACATTATCTGTTCTTTACCAGTTCTTTATAAGTTGAATACAATTTTAGAGAATTGCAACACAATTTCATATAGCAGATCTAAGTATGAAATCGTTTAAATGATAATCATGATAATGGCTTATTGTTATTCTAAACTGTTTCCCAAAATAGATCGCCCTGAAGATCATAAAAACATTTTATTAAAATAACGTATGTCAATAAAGGTTTTGATTTTGTAAATATTACTAGTATTTTTAACGACCATTCTGTTAAAGAACAAATTCCTGGATATTTTGATAATACTGAGCTCCCTCTTATATTAACAAGAAATTTACCCGGAAATATGTGTTTAATTATAGCCAATTCTGTAAAGATGTGAAAATCAGTGAAAATACACTTTATTCATGTAATTGCAGAAATTCCGAATACATTTATGGACCCATTTTTCCCATGTTATAACAGGAGATCTTAACATTGTTCAAGACCGAGAGTTTAAATCATTCCTCAGTAAAGGACCTAAATATCGTTCCCCGTCAATTATTAATTGGAATGAGTGTCGTAATATCATCCACGACTCTCTCCGTACTTACTGTTTGAAATGAATAAAAACGGGAAAAAGCTGACAAAAAATCTTTAAACTCTTTTTTAAATTCAGTAATGAACATAGTTGGTATTCGTATTCAACATTTTGAAGAAAATTTTACTCTTAACATCGACCATAAAAAAAACTATATCTCGTATCAAACATAAACTAAAAAGAACTAGACAAGGAATTAGTTTTTGTCCAGGCAAATAAAGCTGCTGATAATATCATTTTTGTTTGACGTAAGTTTTACATTAAGGTTCTGAAAAAAGAAATCACCATTTCACCAACATTCTAACTGACTCCATTTTCAGAAAGCGACATCTGTAAAGAACATTAACTTTTAGCCACCTCTTTTCAAGCAGAACCAATTACAATGAAAGTCCTTACTATGTACTGGCTTCCGAAGCTACACGAAACACCTTACAAATATAGATATATTTCGTCTTCAAGCCATTGCTCCACTACTAACTTGTCTATTCTTCTTACGTGTACACTTGGTACAATCAAAAACCTAATAATACATTGTTCAAATGAGACAATTGAAAATAGTAGAATTAATTGGAGTGTCCAAAACGCGTTGGAAGTACTTGATAAATAGTAGCAATAAACAAATGAACTATGTCAATTGGACATGCTTTGATATTATATCTGCCCTTGAAGAATTTTTACTATACAACACTTTTATTTGCTTTGGAGATTCTGTATATCGTCAAGTTATCGGAATTCCAATGGGGACTAACTGTGCACCACTTATTGCGGACCCGGTTTTTTTTGTTGCAATCAGTTACAATGTATGACTAAAATCAGCAAAGACCCATCGAAACAACATCTGATACAAAAATTTTAAATAATACTTTGAAATATTTGGATCATAAGTTTGCTCTCAATAATGACGACTTCGGTATGTTTACTAAAGAATTTTATCCTGTTGAACTTAATTTAGATTAAGCTAATACTAACAATGACCACTGCCCTTTCCTCGATCTTGATATCTATATCAATAACGGAAAGGCTAATACTAAAATTAAGATGAAAAAGATGATTTTTTATTTCCTACCGTTAATTATCCATGTTTAGATGATGACATTCTCTTGTCACCATCTTACCGTGTTTATATATTTCAACTTGTTCGTATCACTCATGTATGTACCAATGTCTAAGATTTTAGCGAGAGAAGTTTTTCTATTTCTGAAGAATTATTACACCAGGGTCTTGTCAAAAAATTTACTAATTTTGTCATCGGTACAAGGACATCATTCGTAAATATAACTCAACATGTAAACTTCTTTTACGTTCAGGTATTTCACATCCAATCGTTTATGGTAATATTCATTACAAAGCACAAAAATGTCAGTATTCATACCAGAAGCTAACAAAACCTTTGAACAGACTTATGATGAAGGGATATAGTTACATAGGGCCTTTGTATCGGAATGAAACACATTTATTTAAAATAACAGTTGTTGGCATGACACTGGTTATGTTCTTCTCATATATTTTATGATTATATAATACTCACCTCCTAACGGGAGGGTTTGTGTCCGATATTCATATGATGAATCAGTTTAATTGAGGGGTCTGGTGTTAGCATGTCAGTAACTGCTAGTAGTCTGTTGTTATTTTTGTATTATTGTCAGTATGTTTATTTTCTTTTGTTAACTCTTCTAAAATTGGACTCGGTGACCTTCTGCAGATGTCTGTTTTATGGTAGGGTTGTTTTCTCTTTGACACATTCCCCATTTTCATACTGAATTTTATTTGTATTAAATGTTTCATGTCTTTCATGATTACTGCGAACCAATTGCACTAAAGACTTGTATTTTTTTTATTTCGGAAAGTTCTTCTCTGGAACATGTTGTAGCTAAAGGATTAACAAGACCACCAGGCCTGGTTGCTACATAATATGTAGCAATTTAGCATTGGATCGGAAACATATACACTTATTGTATATAACACTAGTCACCATTTAGTCATATCAATACTTGTGTCTTTACATAAGTCTTTAAAATATGTGATAACTCTATGACTGACATTTGCCACATGAAATGAAGGGCTCTACAATGATAACACACACTACAAATTACTTGGTCATTTATTCACCCGACAATGTAATTTCTGCAGACATGCAGAATAGTGTTATTTACTTTCCCCTAGCGAGATTTGCACGCACGTTTCTAAAAATATAGAGTTAAACTGTGACTTTAGAAATCCAATTTACTTCGTGGTTTGCAACACATCTAATGTATAACAAACAGGAAGTTACTAAAGAGGAAGTTCGACAATTTAAAGGCAAAACAAAAAGTTAACAGGAACAAAAATAAATACAATTAAAAACAAATTGTTCAGAGAACAATTGAAGGTCTTTCCATCAAAACAATGTATTTTGATATGAAAAGTTGTGAAACTAAGTTTAAAATGTCATTTCAATCGTCAAATGATAGCTCCTAGTAAGCTGATTCCAAAAATATATTGTTTCCAAACATTTTTTTTAAATAAGGGAGATAATTTGTTACTTCCGGTTTGAAAAATGTTACTTCCGATTATATTTGAATATTTACTTGACACTGATTCCAAAAATATCTGGTTCTATATACTTTTATATTAAAAAGTACAAAAAAATAGCTATTTCCGGTTTACAAAAGGTCACTTCCGGTTGTTTTTTACAAGGTTAAATGGTTTGATATCTTTTTCTAAAAGTTGTATATCTTTATCATGTATACATATAGAATAAAAGCAAAGGTCAAAATCTAGAACGTCAAATTAAGCTATGACCTTGAGATCAGTTTCAAGGTCATAAACCAAGGACCTCAAATCAAAAGACCATAGGTCTTTATTATATTTAGTTAATGAGTTATATCACCAAACGCGTATTTTTAAATACAAGAGGGGAGAAAACTCCCTTTTACATTCAACGTACGCTTGCAATCAAAATTTACATCTTACGACATGTCGCAACTAACAATTTAGTAAAAATAATTTGTTGATATCTTATACAGTCTTTGGATATAAGTGAAAATAAGCCAAATTCAAATATTAGAATATGACCTTGACCTTTGACCTTGACCTAATTTTCATTTTTTGGGACCAAGGACCTCAAATCAAAAGATCCTAGGTCTCTATCACTTATGATTTATAAGATAGAAATTCATATCACTTATATCAGATGCATAAGGGGAAATAACTCTCATATGGAGCGGTCATATCGCTTCGGTCAAAATAGGACAAATCATGCGAAGGATATAACGAGCAATTTTGTAAAATAAATTTGTCATAATCTTTTACGGTTGCGAAGGAGATGCGCTAACAAGGAAAACAGTGTTTGGGGAGATAACTCCTACAAAGAAAAGTATTCGTTTACGCAGGGTAAATTTCAAAAGTGCATAAACTGTTCGATATCATATACCAAATATCTAAGCGACATATTGCGAAACAAATGTTTATCGCAAGAACAAAATTAGGCGGAAGAAAAAAAAAAATCAGAAGAAGAAAAACAATAGGTCTTTCCACAGAAAAGTGGAAAGACCTAATGAACAAGATATTACCGGTCGCTATATCTATACAATATCATCTTTATACAACGGAAAATCATAACGAGTACAACTGCTTTACCATAAAAGATAATTTTGTCAAGACGGTCAAGTTTTAATTGACAATTACTTAATTAGTGATCTTCTTTTTGAGACATTACTAATTATTACGTCGTACAGCACACTAAATTGACATGTGCCGTATCCCTTTATTTATTATCTTTCATTTATACCTACAGAGACTCGTCAATGCTGTTCGGATCGATGATGTATTCGAAGTAAACAGATTGATTGATTTAGGCGTTGATGTAAACTGTGCAAATTAATGGGTAAGACAATAACAATTACAATATATTCAAAACAGTCAGCATATGCAATTTATTATATATTTGCAATAAATATGGCTGTTTTGTTCAGTTGTAGTTTAAATCAAAACGATGTAAACTAACTTTTATTCACCACTAATAAAAACTAGGAAACCGATGAGATACTTATCTGATTTACAAAATCATACATATGCATACTGTTAAAATCAACTCGACCGTTTATAACTGCGTAATAACACTGAAGCTCATCGGTCAACATTTTAGGATTTATACAAATCCTAAACAGATTGACAATTTGTTTAGCCTAATGTGCTATCTATCTTTGACTGATATCAATTTTGTGTTCATTCTAGTCAAAAAAGTTGATGGTGTTGGATTTTGATGCGACTGTCATACAAGTGAGATGATTAGCGCTATAAAACCAGGTTCAATCCATTTTTTCTCTATTAGAAAATATTGGAACCAAGTCAGGAATATGACAGTTGTTGTCCATTCGTTTGATCTGTTTTATCTTTTGATTTTGCCTTTTGATTAGGGACTTCCCTTTTTAAATTTTCCTCGTAGATCAGTATTTTTGTGATTTCTCTTTGTTCTTATGTCTTTCAGACAATTTTTTTCTTTAAAATTTCAACAAACATATTATCAAGTTGAAACAAAAGATAAACCCCGTTGAAAGGTATGAAAGGTAAGAATGCTTATACTTCCTTTGCCGAGTATTTGTGTTTTATGTAAATATATAGCAGATACAGAAACAAAACAAAAACCACGATGGATTCAACATGATGAGGTGGATCTAATTACTCTTTCAGAACACCTGAGATCATAACCGTTTTGTTTGTGGTGTTAATATTGCTCAGCCCTTACGTTTTCACAGTTGTTGTCACTTTTTTCACTGTTTTTACTGTTGTCACTATAGCATATTAAACAGGTACAAAAAGACATAATACTAAATTATACTGTTTATAATAGAAAAAAGAAATAGTATTTTCGACATACGTTTGAGGAACCGTAGAATTATGATAAGAACAAAATCGTGATGATATTACGCAAAATGATTTTAGCAAACGGGGAAATTATTGGCAATGATAATGAACGTCATACTAAACTCCGCAATAAATTAAATTAAAAATCATACAAGACTAAAAAAGGCCTAAGGCTCCCGGTTTGAGACAGGCGGAAAAATGAAGAGGGGTACATTAACACGGTTTTTATTTAGATTTCCCCCTGTACCTCTAGCCAATGTCGAACTCAGTTTTAAAGAAGTCCGGTCGGATATCAGAATATGTAACAATAAGAAATGTAACAAAATGGCTATACTACATACATTAAGAAAGGACTTCTAGCAGTTACTGACATGCACGCTCCAGACCTTAATTGAACTGATCAAAATATTATGTCTTTATCATATTAAAAAAATAAGTACAATCCCTCTTGTTAGGGGTTTATTATTATACCATCGTAAAATATATGAGAAGAACATAACCGTATCATGCAAACAATTGGTTTTTGAATCGAAGTGTTTATTTCCGATGCAGAGACCCTATAAGTGAATCAATATTAAAGCCAAATTAGCCATATTTGATGACCTAACAACGGTATCGTAACTGTATCCCTTCTTATTAAGTCTGTTTAAAGGTTTAGTTAGCTTTTGGGGTAAATGCCGATATGTTTGTGCTTTGTTAAGATCATTACCATAAAAGATTAGATGTGAAATGCCCGAACGTATATGATTTCTGCATTATTATTTTTTTTTACGAATGATTCCCTTGTGTCGATGATAACATGTTAAATGTGTTGACAAGTATGTGATATCGAAAACCCTGGTGTTATAATCATTCAGTAATACATTGATTAATTTCGATAATTATAAATTATCGTTGATCATCTCAACGAGATTGATTTTCTCGCTTGAGCCGAGGAAAGCAATCGAGTTGAGATGACAAATGATAATCTGTTTAACGCTATTTTACCTATGACGGCGTTGTCAATTTCATATCAATTTCATTAGCAACGCCACGTGTCTCCTTAGTTTCTAGTGACAAGTGCAAGTGAGATATAATAACACCACAAGATGGAAACATTAAAAGGTCACTATCTTAAATTGGATAATTAACTATAGGAAAAGAAAAACCATTTCGTTTTTCATCCATTTGATATCAAGCCGGCCCCGTAAATGATATAGATATCAAAATCCAGGAAAGGGCAAGTTCATTGTTAGTATAAGATTCATTTAGTTTAACAGGATAAAGTGTCCATACTGAATTCGTTATTATAAAGAGCCAATATATCGTCTAAATATCTAAAATTATTATTAAGATCTTGTATCAGAGGTTGTTCCGATGGGTCTATACTGATTTTAGTCATTAATGCACAAATGTACTAACATATCAGGCCATAACATAAAATATATTAATATAAAGAAATATTGCTTTTTTTTTTATTGTTGTCAACAAAAAATTTATTTAGTTGAACTGTTAAATCATAAAGCTCGCAAGTTGTGTAAAACAGACATTTACGTCAAATTCTGCCTGTAAATATTATAGAACCTAGGCGTAAAATATATTTCTAAAACTGAAATTATCGAAATATTTAGCGCACAACCTTTAAATCGGCGTAAAGAAGAGTAACAGGCGTAAAATTAGGCGTAGTATTTGAATAAGTTCGTCTGGTAAAACGAATAACCAGGCGTTACATGTATTTGAGTACGGATAATTAAAAGAAACAAAGGCGTACATGCATAATACCCTTACTAAAATAAAATTATAGAGCTCTTGATTTGTGTAAAACTATCATGTACGACATATGGCGCCTGTTAATAACACTGAAACCAATCGTAAAATATATTGCTCAAACTGACGTCATTGCAATATTGAAAGAACGCAAACAGGCGTAAAATTAAGCGTAACAGTTAAAAGAGTACTTCTGGTCAACAGAAATGAGTACGACTGGACAAAACAAACGAAGGCGTTGTATCCATGATTATATCGACACCTTACTGTTGGTTTAAATCAGTGCATGACCCGGTGTAAAACAGTGCATGACACCAGGGGTGTGTCAAAGAACGTCTCTTTCTTAAAACATTCATCAGGAGGTACCAAGACCTTGTTGATACATATTCCGTATCAAATTCACAAATAATACATGATGGTATTGATGTATAGATTCTGCGTTCTGATTTTTTTTATCATCTTAACATATTGTTCTTTTATTTGTCTTTGTTTTATTATTAATATTACTTTTACTGTTGGATTCTTTTATGTGATATTCATTTAACGTGGCTCGGTACTGTGAACATCCCGTCAATGTGTTTGTATTGTCTTGCTGGTGTGTTTTGTATATGTGACCTTTTAAATTTCGTTGGTTCCTTTAACGTGATTCCGTACTTTGAAAGATCCCGTCAGTATGATTTTCACTCACTCACTCATCCTCTTCGTGCCTGTCAGCACATAAGGCCTCTACTGGTCTGGTTTCCGTAACTAGAGTTTTTTTTATGAGACGAGATAGTTAGTCTTGTGCTCAACCCCCTAACCTGGAGGGCCAGTGGATTTGTAGTTGAGGTTCCATTCCCCTAGATCGAATGCCGGCCTAGGCTTACGAGCAAAGATGGATTGCCTTTCTGGGCTATCAACCCCATCTGACTGGCTATTTACCCATAGCTGGGACAAGGTTAATGAGTGCTAGGGCATATCCACACGCCGATGGACCTACACACTACATCTGCAGGGCCCTTGTTGCTCCCCGATCTCTATCAGTTAAGCCTGGCATCGAATGAGACCAGTATCCGTGTGTTACCACGAGGAGGCACCAATGGAGTCTTGGTAGTGTAGAGGCTATGTACTGACAGGAGAGACTGACGCACTCGGCTCTCTTTTCACATAAAATGCTAGTCAGCGGCATAAATGCACTAGACGCATATGATTCCTTTCACGGATTTGGCTATACTTTTTGGACCTTTTGGATTATAGCTCTTCATCTTTTATATAAGCTTTGGATTTCAAATATTTTGGCCACGAGCATCACTGTCATCTGGTGCAGGAAAATTGGTACCGTTAATTTTATCATTACCCTGTGGTTTTCACCACCAACACACCAGTATGATATTGTTCTATGTTAATGTCATAATGAAGATATTTCTATGATGAATAACAAAATACGTTGAACCACAAACCACAAACGTCAAAATTATTCATTCGCGTAGTGGAATGAACTATTTGTGGATTTTTATAAATTCTATATAAACTTTGGACTATTGTTAATCTCGGTCAAGTTTCTGAAATTAATTCTTACATACTTTGATTTTTTAATCATGTATGCTAACATTGCCCATGTGAAAATTTTAAATTGTTTGTATATATACATTGAACGACAAATTTATGTGACGTATAAAATTTTCTGACGTCAGATACGCGAATCAATGAATGTGTTTGAGATAAATGATTTTTGTGTTCCTTTTAAAAACTGTTACACGATGATGACTGCTGTACCCATATTTTGACTTTCATTTATTATGTCTGTTTAGTTCACGCATCATTGTAAATATAACGAAATTTGATGAGACTGTCTTCAAAGTGAGAGATTTAACGCTTTACAACCAGGTTTAATCCACCATTTTCTACATTTGAAATGCCTGTACCAAGTCAGGAAGATGACAGTTCTTGTCCATTCATTTTTTATGTGTTTTGTCATTTTATTTTGCAATGTGATTATGGACTTTTCGATTGGATTTCCTCTGAGTTCAGTATTTTTATTATATTACTTTATACTTGTTTTACTTACTCACTATTTTGATCTGAGCGTCACTGATGATTTTATGAAGACGGAACTTGCGTCTGGCGTATCAAGTTATAAGCTCGGTACCTCGGATAGCTTTTTCCAGTAACTACTATGTCATATAAAAGATATCGCACGTCTCATGTTAATGGCTCACGTTGGCTGGTGTTTTTAGCGTAATTATAAATATTTTGATATGAGCGTCACTGTTGAGTCTTATGTAGACGAAACGCGCGTCTGGCGTACTTAATTATAATCCGGGTCACTTTGATAATTATTATATGCATTTATATTTGACGGCAATACAGTACTTGCAACCTTAGGCGTTACTGTTTGACGTGAACTTGACTGATCGGTGAATGATCGGTGACGGATGTTTGACTGATCGATGAGTGATCGGTGATCGGTGACCCATAGGATCCGTCAGATAAGTCAAATAACCTATGTGAGAGTTACCCTGACAACTGTCACCGATCGATCAGTAAATTAAATTTATGCACGGATCGGACGGATACGTATATATTTAAAATTCTTATGTAAACCGAACTCCACAGTGTTTACAATCGATGAACGCGGACCTCTACGAAGACACCTTAATTTACACGTTATAATTTGTAATAAAATTAGTTGCAATACAAAAGTAAAAATAGTTTAACAGAATAAGATGCTTAGAGCGTTAAATTGTTTGTGTTGATTAATATTTTCGTATTAAATATTATAAACATCAGAGACATATAATACATAATTGTATTATATGACTCTGTTAACATGGACTTATTTCTACGAAAATGGTTATTGTTGACCGCCATTTGATTTTTGAACTTTTAATAGTTTCGAATAGGTTGTTTTTTCATGAAATTAAAAGAATGTCAAAGAAATGATATTAAAAGTTTGTTCCCATTGTTTAGAATTACCAAAATTAATATTCTTTTTATCAAATATTGTACTATTTTATTTGCAATCAGTTATTTTTACCATCTTGAGACAAGTCTTCTAATTAGAATTGAGATATAATGAGAATTAAAATACTTAAACTTTTATTTTTGTGGAATTAGAATGCAGTTATTGATTTATTTTGATGCAAATTATTAACCATCATATGATTTCAGTACTTTTTGTACATCAGGATTGGCTGTTCTTCATAAAACATGCCTACTTTAAGGAAAAAGATATTAAATTTTTGTACGCGTTACCTAAAATGCAAATATTTCTTCATTTTACTGAAAATTATTGACCGCCATTGGATTTTTGTACTTTTTATAGTTTAGAATAGTTTTTTTTTCATAAAATTAAAAGAATGGCAGAGAAATCGTATTGAAATTTTATTCGCATGGTTAAAAATAACCAAAATTATTCTTCTTTTTATTAAAAATGATACTATTTTATTTGAAATCAGTTATTTTTACCATCTAGAGACAAGTCTTCTAATCAGAATTGAGATATAGTGAGAATTAAAATACTTAAACTTTTATTTTTGTGGAATAAGAATGCAGTTATTGATTTATTTTGATACAAATTATTAACCGTCATATGATTTCAGTACTTTTTGTACATCATGATTGGCTGTTCTTCATAGAATAATCTAACTTTCAGGAAAAAGATATAAAATTTTTGTACGCGTTGCCTAAAATGCAAATATTTCTTCATTTTACTGAAAATTATTGACCGCCATTGGATTTTTGTACTTTTTATATTTAAGAATAGTTTTTTTTTCATTAATTAAAAGAATATCAGAAAAATCATACTAAAATTTTGTTCGCATTGTTTAAAATAATCAAAATTATTCTTCTTTTTATCAAAAATGATACTATTTTATTTAAAATCAGTTATTTTTACCATCTTGAGACAAGTCTTCTAATTAGAATTCAGATATAATGAGAATTAAAATACTTAAACTTTTATTTTTGTGGAATAAGAATGTAGTTATTGATTTATTTTGATGCATATTATTAACTGTCATATGATTTCAGTACTTTTTGTACATCAGGATTGGCTGTTCTTTATTAAACATGCTTACTTTAAGGAAAAAGATATTAAATTTTTGTACGCGTTACCTAAAATGCAAATATTTCTTCATTTTACTGAAAATTATTGACCGCCATTGGATTTTGTACTTTTTATAGTTTAGAATAGTTTTTTTTAATAAAATTAAAAGAATGGCAGAGAAATCATATTGAAATTTTATTCACATTGTTAAAAATAACCAAAATTATTCTTCTTTTTATTTAAAATGATACTATTTTATTTGAAATCAGTTATTTTTACCATCTAGAGACAAGTCTTCTAATCAAAATTGAGATATAGTGAGAATTAAAATACTTAAACTTTTATTTTTGTGGAATAAGAATGCAGTTATTGATTTATTTTGATACAAATTATTAACCGTCATATGATTTCAGTACTTTTTGTACATCATGATTGGCTGTTCTTCATAGAATAATCTAACTTTCAGGAAAAAGATATAAAATTTTTGTACGCGTTGCCTAAAATGCAAATATTTCTTCATTTTACTGAAAATTATTGACCGCCATTGGATTTTTGTACTTTTTATATTTAAGAATAGTTTTTTTCATAAATTAAAAGAATATCAGAAAAATCATACTAAAATTTTGTTCGCATTGTTTAAAATAATCAAAATTATTTTTCTTTTTATCAAAAATGATACTATTTTATTTAAAATCAGTTATTTTTACCATCTTGAGACAAGTCTTCTAATTAGAATTCAGATATAATGAGAATTAAAATACTTAAACTTTTATTTTTGTGGAATAAGAATGTAGTTATTGATTTATTTTGATGCATATTATTAACTGTCATATGATTTCAGTACTTTTTGTACATAATGATTGGCTGTTCTTCATAAAATAATCTTACTTTCAGGAAATAGATATTAAATTTTTGTACGCGTTGCCTAAAATGCAAATATTGTTTCATTTTACTGAAAATTATTGACCGCCATTGTATTTTTGTACTTTTTATAGTTGAGAATAGTTTTTTTTTCATAAAATTAAAATAATATCAGAAAAATCATACTAAAATTTTATTTGCATTGTTTTAAATAATAAAAATTGTTCTTCTTTTTATTAAAGATGATACTATTTTATTTGAAATCAGTTATTTTACCATCTTGAGACAAGTCTGCTAATTAGAATTGAGATGTAATGAGACTTAAAATACTTAAAATAAATGATTGCATTACTTTTTGTCCATCAGGATTGGTTGTTCTTCATAAATTATGTTTACTTTAACATGTTTAAGGAAAGAGATATTATTTTTTTGTACGTGTTGGCAAAAATGCAAATATTTCTTCTCATATTGGAAAATATTGTAATTTCAATTGCAATCAATTGTTATAAATGATTTTTATATGTTTTTTGTAGAAAATGTGAATTATTGAATAAATCTGCTTATTTCTTTCTTTTTAAGGAATATATTTATGTTTACCAACATTGGATTTTTGTACTTTTTATTGTTTAGGAGTAGTTATCTTTTTTTATTAAAAAAAAGAATATCAGAAAAATATAATGTAATGTTGTTTGCATTGTTTAAAATTATTTCTATTTCTTGTTAAAAAATACAGCAGTTATTTTTGTAATTTGTTATTTTAAATGCTTCGATTGTGACGAGAATATAGAAAGTCCGTGATTATGAGAAGTTTTTTTTTTAAGAATTTTATGATCATAAGGATACAAAAATTTAAAATATTGAAAAAAAATAGACTACATTTTTCAATAACTGATTCTTTCATTTTGTTTTTCCCGAGAATGTTTGGAAAATAATGAAATAAAAATCGCGATGTAGACACCGTTTTAGAACTCGCCGGTTTTGAAAATATATAACCTAAATAAAACGAAAAAGACCATTCTTTAATGATCATATTTTAATTTAGGTTTTATCTGTACATTTCTTTTCATTTCAATTCATAAAACTTTGCTAAATAATTAATAAACAAAATGTATCATTGAACGTTCGATTTTCAAGAGTCGCCATTTTAATTAGATTAAACGAAACTAAGATTCCGTAATTTGTATTAGTTTATCATGTGACGTATTAAAGTTCAATCCGTCATCAAGGTCGATCGGTACTATCCGTCCGATCAGTCGGATCAGTCAATTACTTTTACTATAAGTCTGACGGATTGCTGACGTGAGTTTGACGCGAACTTGACTGATCGGTGACTGATCGATGACCGCTGACTGATCGCTGAAATAGTAACGCCTAAGGTTGCAAGTACTGTAACACAAGCTCCTTATAAATACTATGTTTAAAAACATATATACATGTAGTTAAGATTGTTCCAGTAAAAAAGTTACCATTATATATGCAGCAAATTATATGTAAGACAACAAAGACTGTGAGAACTCCGACAAACGCCCATGCTGTATTATTTGTCTTTGAACAATACTCTGTAAAACATATATTAGAAATTGTTTTGATTTAAAGTAATGACACAAATAAACGTTTCCGTATCGTTCATTTATTAAAAAAAACATACCCCTTAAGCAATCACCCCCTCTTAAAAAAAACAAAAGCGAAAAGAAAACAATTTTGTATTTCAAATATTCCAAAAAAAGGGGCGAAAGATACCAGAGGGACATTCAAATTCATAGATCGAAAATAAACTGACAACGCCATGGTTAAATAAAAGAAAGGAAAACAGACACAAAAATTAGTACAAAAGACACAACATAAAAAACTAAAGACTAAGCAACACGAACCCCACCAAAAAATTGGGGTGATCTCGGGTGCTTCGAAACGGTAAGCAGATCCTGCTCCACATCATATGACTAAGTATGTTTTCTAAAACGACCATTTTAAAACTCTCTCGTAATTTGGGTTTTGTGAATTGGTGTTTTAGTTAAATCTTCATACAAATTATACAAATGCATTAAATCTTTATTCTTAATTACATTTAAAGTAAATAAACTAGTAACTGGTGAAAATAGTGTTTATCCAATTCTTGAATCAATGCATGTTTATACCGTAAACTTGATCTTGTGTGAACGATTTTATCATTTTATAATCATGCATATCGTATAATCGTCAACAAAACTTTTGGAAATTATATCACATATTCTTTTTTTCACATGACATGTGCATGTTAATTAGGTTCATATCATGCGAACCTTGCTAAACAATACCGGAACACATGTTATATCTATAAAGTAATAATATTGATCTAACATATTCACGTTATTGTTGTTTATAGAAGTGCTTTATTGACAATGTGCCAAGAGTGTGAACTCAATGTCAGATGAACCCTGTCATACATAGATGTACACCTTTCAAGGATTTTCGGTACTTATACATCTTCGGATTTCAAATGTTTGGCTTTGAGCGTTCCTGATGAAGGTAAATCTAGAAAAGCTCTATGAACGCAATAAATTATTAAACGTGTTGTTTTTAATTTTTTACATCACTGGGTCGATACTTCTGCTGGTGGTCTATCAGTCCCCGAGGGTATCATCAGCTCAGTAGTCAGTGCTTCGGTACTGACATGATTAAACAAACTTTACTAAAATTGTCCGTTTATAAATTTTGAAATTATTATGAAAGGTTGCAACTCCCTCACGCATAGTTGGCTTTAGATGAATTTGGCTATTTATTGTAGGTATTTTTTACACATAGCTCTTTTTGCTACTTATACATCTTCGGATTTTTAATGTTTGGCTTTGAGCGTTCCTGATGAAGGTAAATCTAGAAAGCGCTTCGGACGCAAGAAATTATTAAACGTGTTGTTTTCAATTTTTTTCAATCAGTATTCACATCTAATATAAGTGACCTTTTGCTTATAGCATAGGATTGAGTACACAAACAACTAATAAAAAAACCATCGTATACCGCTATATGTGACCTACGTGTTTATGGTTGAATTGTACAAGTTTTATCCAAATGTTAAATCTATTAAGAAATCAACTTCAATGGTACATAATACATGTTACACGTTCCCTCCTCCAAACTGCATTAATCCTATTTGTATATTTTGAAAATGTATGCAAAACTAAGTCCGCCGCTTGGTAAATAGGCAAATACCACTTGCATGTTTTATCCTGAAATCAGCATAGAAAACTAAACTAAAAACTGATATTCTCTATTCGTAAGTTAAGATTCAAGCAGCACGACGGAACAGAGATTTTCCTCCTAGGTAAGTGAAGGTATCAACATCCTCTAGGTCTTTCTCGTTTTACTTCACTGGGTTGTTATCTGTTGTGTTCACCCGCATGTCTGGGTATAAATATCAATATAAATTAACTGCTCTTGCACTCTCATCACAAATATTGCAACGTTATCTTCAAGGATTTATATTGATTTAAGGTCATGCAATGTAAAGCTCAATCAATGTATTAAAATCAATCTTTTTGATCTCAGTGCAGTTGAAAGTTAATGTTGTAAAACTTTTAAAATTTACATAATTCAATACCAACAAGGATAATTTAAAAAGATGCGTGAAATCGTCTGAATTTTATATGTTCATGTATACCTATATATGCTAAATAGGGAATTCTGTCTCATGTACATGTCCCTTCAAGTTATAATGTTTGTCATTGTATAAAGGCATCGAATAACAACAACAGTTTTTGATGATATTTTTATGTATAAAGCAACAAAACAATATACAGCAGAGGAAAATTATTACTTATAGTTGGTTACACTGATTGTAATATTAGATATGTAACGTACATAAAAACATTATATGTTGAAACACATTAATTTTCATCTGATTTATTAATATGTGTGTTTAAAACATTTGACTTACAGAAATACAAAAATGCACAACCCCAAAGAATATTCAAGAAGGATATTTATTGCATAGCAATATAATAATTTCCACAGAAAGTAACAAAAAGTTAGCGTGCAATAAATTCTAATATTGCACTAGTGCAATACATTTTAATATTGCACTAGTGCAATCAATCTTCAAAATTCATGACGGCATCAACGACAAAATCTTAGTTTAAACCAATTTTTTACTTTCAAATATTATATTGTTATACAATAAAAAGGTTATTTCATGAATATTGGGGAATATTGTCCCTCGTAGAACATATATTGCATTCGCAAGCTCGTGCAATATAAAATTCTACTCGGGACAATATTCACCAATATTCATGCAATAACCCTATAATATTTTTTACTGACGTTTGAGGTGTACAAATACTCAAAACTGTAAGGAGCTATATGATCAAAGGACCTTAACCCTTTCCTCCATAATGAATCCTTTTGACGTCACCACTTTACTCCATAGTGACGCCTTTTGATGCCTGTGTAGTACCTCAGTTGAAACGCTTTGACTACGAAATGTCTGCACCAGGCTTTACAAAATTTGTATCCAATATGAAAAGGATATTCATAAGAAATATTTGTTTTTCGTAATGCATTACTACTAAAAGCATATTCTCAGCATTTTATACAAAAACCCTATGCGAATCAAGTATGCAAAAAGAAATTCCATTGAGAAAAGGGTTAAAAGAATAGCCAAATTCATATTACCTTTTCCTAAGGATGATAGCTTTATTTTTCGATACTTTTTGTAATTTATCAAAAGGGAGAAAATATGTTAAAAATCATATCCATCCTAAAAACAGTGACCATTGAGTAAGTGAAAAAGTTCCACTGCAGTGGTATCGAACAAGGGCTAGGAATTTATGACGACAGCATCTCTTGTCATTTGAAAATAAAATATTAGTAAAGGATAGATGAAGTAACTGAAGTGCATCATCCCCGGGAATAGAGCACCTTAGACGAAAATTACAAAGCTTTCCCATTTTTTTTTGTGTATTTGATTTAGAGATTACACTGTTTCATTTGAGTATCACTGACAAGTGAAAAGTGCGACAGGCGTAAACAATAATAAGCTTGATTTTTTTCATAGGTTTTCGAAATAACACGTACAAATTTGGGTGTTTCTTTTGCAATACAATATTTTCAATTTATAGACCCCCTTTTATCTTGTATTAATCGCAAAAAAGTATATGCTGTTTTTAGAGAAATGTGTCTGTAATTTTTATAATACAATTGCGCAAATATAATATAATCACTTCTTAGATAACAGTAAATATTATATGAACCAACTGTGGCTATTAAGATACTAATATTTGTTTAAGTTTCATCACAATAATGCAGGAAAATTAGGCAAAGCATGCCCTCCCCGCCATACAAAATAATTTTATACAAATCTTAATATACATGTTTTTCTTACCATTCAATCAACTAGAAAACTTATATAAAAGCAATTAATGTAAACAAGAGGCAAAACATACTCCAGTGAAGGTGAAACTAGTTTTAAAATGCAAAGAATAAAAATTGATAACATAATAAGGCAAAATATTTCCAAAAAAATAAGATGTTCTTGGTTTAGAGATTTGTTTTTCTGAAAGGAGTAGGTCCAGTAAGAACCCTTTTTGGCCCCAAAATATAGCAGTTTTACAAAATTGTTAGAATGTAAACTTTTAGGTATTTATTGGACAGTAGAATGCTTCTGCTACATAAATATGGGTTGATTTTGAGAATACAATGCACATGTATCGGATACTGGCATCATTAAGTCATGCTAAATTACTGAAATCTTCAAAATTGTAGCATTTTATTTAAATTTTAGACGGTTTTTCTGTAAAACGAAACTGGCCGAATTCGTGTTCATCCTTAATATTGAAATGTAAGTTGAATTTGAGGATAATACATAACATATACCAAGGTTGAGGATGAACACGGCTGCGGTCACTTTAATTTTTTGACAAAAAAACATCTAAAAAGTGACATTTTTCGGCATATTTGGTAGATTTTTCATATTTGAGCCTGATTCGGATCGTTTTTAATGATTAGAACAGTTAAAATCGTTCACATAAATTAATTGATTCAAATGAAATAGACACTTAAGTGTTTTAAAAGTGGTCAAAATCTTTATTCAGATGAACCTGAAATTTGAGGCCAAAATCGGTCCTTACAGGACCTACTCCTTTAAAAACAGTTTGCAATATTAAATAAACCGCATTGCCATCCGAAAACACAACAAATGAAACGTATTTTATACAAAAAAATATTACATTGCAGTTTAATACAGAAATTATTTTGAATACGTAGTTCATTTTAGACTTAATGAAGACTACTTATTCTGTTGATAACGTCTTTGGTAAATATTTCTGAAATTTGACACAAAACTCATTATAATAAATTCAAACACCAAGCATTTTATCTTAGACAGGAAATATCCCCTCCCCCCAAAAAAAAATAAAAAATAAATAATCACTATATAATGCATTTCAAAACAAAAATGCAATTTAGAAAACGTAAAAGATCTCGTTTTACAAAATTAAAATTGAATGTCGCAAATTTCAAAAACTAGCTTCTGAAAAATTGAAATTGTATTTGCAGAATACAATAATTAAGAATAGCACGTTTCCGCTCATAATTAATTTTCCGAATATTTTTCCCTCGATATATGTATATCTATCTGCTTTTTTATCATAATGTTTGCTGATGGACCATTCGTTTATTCGATATAAGTTTTTTTTTACATGAAGTATATAACACATATACACGATTCATTTACTAATACCAAAACTCATATGAACATAATAAGTATGAAAATATAATTATGCAGCGTGTTTTAATTGCATGTTTGACTCAAACGTTTAAGTCAAACATTTGTTTATTTGTATCTAAACTTACATGATGAATAATCCTAGTAAACCTAATAAATGTTGATGAAATTAATTGACTTGAGAACATTTTCCCATTTTTATCGCCAGATCAAATGTCACTGTTTCACAATTGTTTGTCATCTTGCTTGAAATTTATATAAAAAAAACCAAGTCAATGAATAACACGTATAAGTAACACATTTATAAACTCTTAACTTGACTTCTCTCAATGAAAATGTTTATTCCTTTTAAAAGCAATGCGAAATGGTGATTTACAATTTATTCTACTTGTAAACAAATACATATTATGTCTCTTGCACTCTTTGACTAAAAGATGCATACAAATCAATTTATAGATTTTTTTTACTTGAAATCAAGCATCTCCTACGCCAAAAATTTTTGAAAACAAATTAATGTCGACAAATTCCCCATTTCCATACTCAATTTTATTTATGAAATAGATCACGTTTGCTTTTATTCGTTGTTCGAAATCGATAGGGAAAGCATTCTTTTTTACATTAGATAAGAAAACAAATATTCATTATGTACATAAAAATACTGCGCCATCCTTCTGTTTATTTATTATTATTAGGTCTTTCCACTTTTCCGTGGAAAGACCTATTGAATTTCTTCTGATTATTTTTTTTTTTCTTCCGCCTAATTTTTTTCCTTCACTGTTTTTTTGTTTCGCAAGATGTCGCTTTGATATTTGGAATATGATATCGAACAGTTAATACGCTTTTGAAACCAACTCTGCTTAACCGAATACTTTCCCATATAAGAGTTATCTCCCCGAACACTGTTTTTCTTGTTATCTCTAAGGCTTCGCAACCGTATAAGAAACCGACAAATTTATTTTTCCAAATTGCTCGTTATATCCTCAGGATGTTCTGTTTTATTTTGACCGAAGCTATCCGGAGACTCCATATGAGCGTTATCCCCCCTTTTGTATATGATATAGGTGATATGCATTTCTAACTGGTAAACCATAAGTGATAGAGACCCAGGGTCTTTTGATTTAAGATCCTTTGTCCAAAAAAATGAAAATTAGGTCAAGGTCAAAGGTCAAGGTCAAATTCTAAATTTTGATTTGGGCTTATTTTCACTTATTTTCATTAACCTTATAAGATATCAACAAATTATTTTTACTAAATTGTAAGTTGCGACATGTCGTAACTTATAAATTTGATTGCAAGGGTGCGTAGACAATAAATGGGAGTTTTCGCCCCTCTTATATTTAGAATTATGCGTAAAGTGATATTACTCATGAACCATACATATTAAGGAACTAGTGTCTTTTGATTCACGATGTTTAGTCTATGACCTTGAAATTGAGGTCAAGGTCAAAGGTTAATTGGACGTTCTATATATTTTGACCTTTGCTTTAAATTCATATTTATACATCATAAAGCCATAGGAACTGACATTTTCAACTGAATTTTAATATTTTCATATCAAAATAGATCTTTATTAGTTGAAAGACCTTCAATTGTTCTTTGAACAATTGGTTTTTAATATTGATCTTACATCTCTTCTGAAAAAAAAATCCACCTCCTTGTTATCACTTAAACACTGAAACTACAAGTCCAATCGATCCCAAAATTTACAGTCAGCAGGGCATACATGTACTAAAGGTTCATAAAACAACGTGGTGCCGATATCTCTCAAGACTTTTCCTAGAGAAAAGAAATTGCAATGCCGTTAAAATTGCTTGCTAGGTCCGTAAATCTCAGTGAAATGCTACAATAAAATGTCCGCTCCTAGATTGAAATACTTATCTGTGTTACAAACTGGTGCTGAAAAATGTACATTATCAGAAAATAATCCTTAAACGTGTTTTAAAGTTACACCGAATCAATTAAATCCAAAACATGCACTGCTGGTGAACTGTGATCAAAATGTCAATTTCCTACAATGACAAAAGAAATTACATTGTGTACATTCCATCTCTATAGATGTTGTCTGTTTAACGTCCCCACCTAAAAAGAAATAAAAAACAATCTTCGTTATTAATACCGTCACGTAATAATCCCAAACATGGCCGCCGCTGACCTGAAAAAAAGAAAAACTTTCCAAACTAAACAATGAAATCATTCGGTAACACACACTATAGATCCTCAAAAAACAAACAAACAACCAAAAAAAACAACCCCCCCCCCCCCTAATTCTATTTTTCAAACGGGAAGACCGTTAAATTCTTTTTAAAAGCGATTGACTAAATGAAAAAGCCTTTAAAACCATTTGTCCTAAACTAAAAAAAAAAAAAAAAATCCCCAACCCCCTTTTGCCCCCCCATTTTTTAACCCCACTTACAACAATATCTCCCTATCCATCAAGTTTAACAAGGAAAACCGTTTTTCCCTATTAAAATGATTATTTTTAAAAAAATATCCACCTCCTTGTTACACTTAAACAAAAACAATCCATCGACCCAAAATTTACAGTCAGCAGCAACATGTACTAAAGTTCATAAAACAACGTTCCGAACTCCAAGACTTTTCCTGAGAAAAAAATGCAATGCGTAAAATTGCTTGCTAGTCCGTAAATCTCAGTGAAATGCTAAATAAAATGCCGCTCCTAGATTGAAAACTAAACTCAAGTTACAACGTGCAAAATTACAGTATCAGAAATATCCTTAAAGTGTTTAATTAAAACAACATGATCCAAACTTCAATACTGTACTGAGAAAAAATTGCAATCCTTAAAATTGCAGATTAAATTCAGTAATATCTCATAAATGTCGCTCTTTAAGATCCAAAACTTAGGATAAAAGGTCTAAAGTTTTCGTTAATTATAAATCCTAACGTTTCTCAATCGCGCGAACAACTAAAAAAACAAGACTTACTGAACAAAATAAATTCCACAGATAAAAAAATTAATCTTACAACCAAACATAATTTCTGATAAAACCCCCCCCCAAAAAAAAAAAACTAGTTTTCAAATGGAAAGACTTTACCATGCTTTTTAAAACAATGCTTATATTGACAGGCGCGCTGACTAAAATATCGAAAAATTCCAAAAAAAAAACAAAATTCCCCGGAACCATTATCCCCTCACGAATTTATCAAACAAACAAACAAACAAAAAATCTCGCAAATCCATCACCTAAACGAAGTAATCAGTAATCCTAAATTTTTTTAAAATCATTGATAAAAATTAAAGCCTTTTTAACCACTTACAATAAAATACAAACAAAAAAAAATTCTCAGTCAGCAGGCCCATACATGACTAAAGTTTCTATAACCCTACAACGTGATGCCGATATCTCTCAGACTTTCCTAGAGAAAAGAAATGCAATCCCGTTAAAATTGCTTGCTAGTCCGATAAATCTCATGAATGCTTACAATAAAATGATCCGCCCCCTTGTTGAAATACTTAAACGATTAACAAACTGTGCCTGAAAATTTACATTACAGAAAATATCCTTAAACGTGTTTTAAAAGTTACACCGAACAATTAAACCAAAACTTATCCACTGAAAGTGAACTGTGACAAATGTCAATTTCCTACAATGACAAAAGAAATTACATTGTGACATTCCATCACATAAAATGTCGTCTTTTAACGTACCCCATCTTAAAAAGAAATAAAAAGACTAAGTTTTCGTTATTAAAATAACCTCGTTTCACGTGATATCATCCTCAATCTGCCGCGCACTGGACCTACAAAAATAGAAAAACTTTCCAAACTAAACATACAACTTCTCCGGTAACACAATACTATAGATCCCTTACGAACACAAACAAAAACAAAACAAAAAACAATCCCCCTAATACCCGTCCTATTTCCTAATCAGCGGGGTAAGACCGTAAAATTCTTTTTAAAAGCAATTGATTTAATTTAAAAAGCACTTGAACTTCTCCGTACCAGATCTATAATTAAAAAAAAAAAAAAATCTCCCCAAAACAACCCCCTTTCCCCCCCCCCCATTATTTTAATGTGAAACCTCCCTTACAACTAATGTAAAGATTGTATTTATATTTAATCAACGTTTTAAACAACGCAATTCCAGTTTTTATCCTAAAAAAAATATAAACTCTTCTGAAAAAAAAACTCCCCTTTTGTACCACTCCAAAACTTTAATACCCTCCACTCCAAAATTTTGTGTCAAAGGGCTATCAGTTAAACAACGGACTAAACAGTTGTTCCATATCTCCAAGACTTTTCCTACTGAAAAAGAAATTGCAATCCGTTAAAATTGCTTGCTAGTCCGTAAATCTCAGTGAAATCCCAGCAATAAAATGTCCGCTCCTAGATAAATACTTATCATGTGACAAACTGGTGCTGAAAATGTTCAAATAAAGAAAATAAATCCTTAAACGTGTTCTAAAGTTACACCGAATCAATTAAATCCAAACATGACTGCTAGGTGAACTGTGATCAAAATGTCAATTTCCTACAATGACAAAAGAAATTACATTTGACATTCCATCTCTAAAGATGTTTTAGTTTAACTCCCCAACTAAAAAGAAATAAAAGATCTAAGCTTTCGTATTATATACCATCCGTCACGTAAATCTCTCAATTGTGCGCGCGCGCTGGACCTAAAATAAAAGAAAAACTTTCCAACCCAAACATGAAACTTCTCAGTAAAACAATATTAGTTATCCTTACCAGAAACAAACACAAACAAACAAAACAAACACGCCCCCCCCCCCCCATCAATAGTTCAAAGGGGAAAACCGTTTACAAATTGCTTTTTAAAAGCAATTGATTTATATTGTAAAAAGGCCTTTTAAACCATTCTTCCGTTAATATAAAAAAAAAAAAAAACTCTCCCCCAATCCACTTTTGACCCCCCCCACCCATTTTTTTTTACACTCCACTTACAACTGAATGTAAGTTTGTGTGCTATATCCTATCAACGTTAAAAACGAACGACAACTCCATTTTTCCCCATTACCCCATTTATCCTCCCGCAAAAACCCACCTTTTTTATCACTTAAAACACTGAAACTACAAGTCCAATCGATCCCAAAATTTACAGTCAGCAGGGCATACATGTACTAAAGGTTCATAAAACAACGTGGTGCCGATATCTCTCAAGACTTTTCCTAGAGAAAAGAAATTGCAATGCCGTTAAAATTGCTTGCTAGGTCCGTAAATCTCAGTGAAATGCTACAATAAAATGTCCGCTCCTAGATTGAAATACTTATCTGTGTTACAAACTGGTGCTGAAAAATGTACATTATCAGAAAATAATCCTTAAACGTGTTTTAAAGTTACACCGAATCAATTAAATCCAAAACATGCACTGCTGGTGAACTGTGATCAAAATGTCAATTTCCTACAATGACAAAAGAAATTACATTGTGTACATTCCATCTCTATAGATGTTGTCTGTTTAACGTCCCCACCTAAAAAGAAATAAAAAGACTAAGTTTTCGTTATTATATACCCGCGTCACGTGATATCTCCTCAATCTGGCGCGCGCGCTGGACCTAAAATAAAAGAAAAACTTTCCAAACTAAACATGAAACTTCTCCGGTAACACAATACTATAGATCCCTTACAGAAACAAACAAACAAACAAACAAAACAAACACCCCCCCCCCCCCATCAATCTATGTTTCAAAGGGGGAAAGACCGTTTACAATTGCTTTTTAAAAGCAATTGATTTATATTGTAAAAAGGCCTTTTTAACCATTCTGTTCCGTTAATATAAAAAAAAAAAAAAAATCTCCCCGAGACCCCCTTTTGCCCCCCCCCCCATTTTTTTTTTACCCTCCACTTACAACTGAATGTAGTTTGTGTGCTATATATCCTATCAACGTTAAACGAACGACAACTCCAGTTTTTTCCCTATTATATTGATCTTACATCTCTTCTGAAAAAAAAATCCACCTCCTTGTTATCACTTAAACACTGAAACTACAAGTCCAATCGATCCCAAAATTTACAGTCAGCAGGGCATACATGTACTAAAGTTCATAAAACAACGTGGTGCCGATATCTCTCAAGACTTTTCCTAGAGAAAAGAAATTGCAATGCCGTTAAAATTGCTTGCTAGGTCCGTAAATCTCAGTGAAATGCTACAATAAAATGTCCGCTCCTAGATGAAATACTTATCTGTGTTACAAACTGGTGCTGAAAAATGTACATTATCAAAAATAATCCTTAAACGTGTTTTAAAGTTACAACCGAATCAATTAAATCCAAAACATGCACTGCTGTGAACTGTGATCAAAATGTCAATTTCCTACAATGACAAAAGAAATTACATTGTGTACATTCCATCTCTATAGATGTTGTCTGTTTAACGTCCCCACCTAAAAAGAAATAAAAAGACTAAGTTTCGTTATTATATACCCGCGTCACGTGATATCTCCTCAATCTGGCGCGCGCGCTGGACCTAAAATAAAAGAAAAACTTTCCAAACTAAACATGAAACTTCTCCGGTAACACAATACTATAGATCCCTTACAGAAACAAACAAAAAACAAACAAAACAAACCCCGCCCCCCCCCCCCCCCATCAAACTTTTTTTCAAAGGAAAACCGTTTACCATTGCTTTTTAAAAGCAATTGATTATATGAAAAAGGCCTTTTAACCAATCCCGTTCCGTTAATATAAAAAAAAAAAAAAAAAAAAACCCCGAACCCCCTTGCCCCCCCCCCCCATTTTTTTTTACCCTCCACTTACAACTGATGAATTTGTGTGCTATATATCCTATCACGTTTAAACGGGAAAGACAACCCAGTTTTTTCCCCATTAATTGTCCTTTAATCTCTCTGAAAAAAAAATCCACCTCTGTTATCACTTTAAACACTGAAACTACAATCCCAAACGAACTCAAAATTTACAGTCCCCAGGC
>CM034358.1:41337476-41339976 GCA_019925275.1 Mytilus edulis
TATAGGAGTTATTTCCCCTTGAATATTTAAATTTTCGATATGCATATAAATCTCATGAACCGTAAGTCATAAAGACTGCGGGTCTTCAGATTTGAGTTCATTGGACCAAAACTAGAAAATATAGGTCAAGGTCAAAGGTCAAGGTCATATTTTAGATTTTCAAAAGTTTTTCATTTCCCTATAACTATTGAACGGTTATAGATACAGAAAAATTAAGCAGTTGAAAATGATTGGTACTTCAAGGGGCAACTTTTTTACATTATGACTATACTGATTTTACCATCATGTAAGGGACATAACTCCCATTGATGGTTTTTAAAAAGCCATTTTTAGGCAAAACTCTTTAACAAAAGGTCCTTGACCCATACGGTCTTTTGCAATGACCTTGTGGAGCAATGACCTTGACGAAGGTCACAAGGTCAAAGGTCAAGGTCATCAAATTATGTGTTTTTTGGCACTATTTAAACAGTTTTATGTGTGTTTGAATTCCAACCAACCAACCAACCAATCAATCAATCAATCAATCAATCAATCAATCAATCAATCAATCAATCAATCAATCAATTAATCAATCAATCAATCAATCAATCAAAGCAAGTTTCCGTTTCATGTGTTTAATACGGGATCCAAGGTCTCTTTTTTTCGCTTGTTTTAATTGACACTTTCCAACGTGTTTAACCAACGTGTTTAACCAACGTGTTTTACCAACATGTTTTACCAACGTGTTTAACCAACCAACCAACCAACCAACCAATCAATCAATGCATGTTTCTGTTTCATGTGTTTCATACGGGATCCAATGTTGTTTTTTTTCGCTTGTTTTAATTCAGCCTATCCAACCAACGTGTTTAACCAACGTGTTTAACCAACGTGTTTCACCAACGTGTTTAACCAACGTTTAACCAACGTGTTAAACCAACATGTTTAACCAACGTGTTTAACTAACCAACCAACGTGTTTAACTAACCAATCAATCAATGCATGTTTCCGTTTCATGTGTTTCATACGGGATCCAAGGTTTTTTTTCTCGCTTGTTTTAATTGAGCCTATTCAACCAACGTGTTTTAACCAACGTGTTTAACCAACGTGTTTTAACCAACGTGTTAAACCAACGTGTTTAACCAACGTGTTTAACTAACCAACCAACGTGTTTAACCAACCAACAAACCAATCAATCAATGCATGTTTCCGTTTCATGTGTTTCATACGGATCCAAGTTTTTTTTTTCGCTTGTTTTAATTGAGCCTATCCAACCAACGTGTTTAACCAACGTGTTTAACCAACATGTTTAACCAAAGTGTTTAACTAACCAACCAACGTGTTTAACCAACCAACCAACCAATCAATCAATGCATGTCACGTTTCATGTGTTTCATACGGGATCCAAGGATTTTTTCCCGCTTGTTTTCATTGAGCCTATCCAACCAACGTGTTTAACCAACGTGTTTAACCGACTTGTTTAACCAACGTGTTTAACCAACGTGTTTAACTAACCAACCAACTTGTTTAACTAACCAACCAACGTGTTTAACCAATCAACCAATCAATCAATGCATGTCACGTTTCATGTGTTTCATACGGGATCCAAGGTTTTTTTTCGCTTGTTTTAATTGAGCCTATCCAACCAACGTGTTTAACCAACATGTTTAACCAACGTGTTTAACTAACCAACCAACGTGTTTAACCAACCCACCAATCAATCAATCAATGCATGTCACGTTTCATGTGTTTCATACGGGATCCAAGGTTTTTTTTTCGCTTGTTTTAATTGAGCCTATCCAACCAACGTGTTTAACCAACGTATTCAACCAACGTGTTTAACCAGCATGTTTAACCAACGTGTTTAACTAACCAACCAACGTGTTTAACACAACCAACCAAAAAATCAATCAATGCATGTCACGTTTCATGTGTTTCAAACGGGATCCAAGGTTTTTTTTCGCTTGTTTTAATTGAGCCTATCCAACCAACGTGTTTAACCAACATGTTTAACCAACGTGTTTAACCAACATGTTTAACAAACGTATTTAACTAACCAACCAACGTGTTTAACCAGCCAACCAATCAATCAATGCATGTTTCCGTTTCATGTGTTTAATACGGAATCCAAGGTCTCTTTTTTTTCGCTTGTTTCAAGAGACCCTATATCAAGTGTTTAATTAATAAACCAATCATCCAACCAACCAACCAACCAACTAATCAATAAATTAATCAATCGATATATATGATATATTTATTTATGACAGTATAATTAAAAGAAAATGGAAGGAAAGACCTATCAATTATTCAAGAAGAATTGAACTTTAATATTGATCTTACATCTCTTCTGAAAAAAAAATCCACCTCCTTGTTATCACTTAAACACTGAAACTACAAGTCCAATCGATCCCAAAATTTACAGTCAGCAGGGCATACATGTACTAAAGGTTCATAAAACAACGTGGTGCCGATATCTCTCAAGACTTTTCCTAGAGAAAAGAAATTGCAATGCCGTTAAAAT
>CM034358.1:41344976-41347476 GCA_019925275.1 Mytilus edulis
CATAAAGACTGCGGGTCTTCAGATTTGAGTTCATTGGACCAAAACTAGAAAATATAGGTCAAGGTCAAAGGTCAAGGTCATATTTTAGATTTTCAAAAGTTTTTCATTTCCCTATAACTATTGAACGGTTATAGATACAGAAAAATTAAGCAGTTGAAAATGATTGGTACTTCAAGGGCAACTTTTTTACATTATGACTATACTGATTTTACCATCATGTAAGGGACATAACTCCCATTGATGGTTTTTAAAAAGCCATTTTTAGGCAAAACTCTTTAACAAAAGGTCCTTGACCCATACGGTCTTTTGCAATGACCTTGTGGAGCAATGACCTTGACGAAGGTCACAAGGTCAAAGGTCAAGGTCATCAAATTATGTGTTTTTTGGCACTATTTAAACAGTTTTTATGTGTGTTTGAATTCCAACCAACCAACCAACCAATCAATCAATCAATCAATCAATCAATCAATCAATCAATCAATCAATCAATCAATCAATTAATCAATCAATCAATCAATCAATCAAAGCAAGTTTCCGTTTCATGTGTTTAATACGGGATCCAAGGTCTCTTTTTTTCGCTTGTTTTAATTGACACTTTCCAACGTGTTTAACCAACGTGTTTAACCAACGTGTTTTTACCAACATGTTTTACCAACGTGTTTAACCAACCAACCAACCAACCAACCAATCAATCAATGCATGTTTCTGTTTCATGTGTTTCATACGGGATCCAATGTTTTTTTTTTCGCTTGTTTTAATTCAGCCTATCCAACCAACGTGTTTAACCAACGTGTTTAACCAACGTGTTTCACCAACGTGTTTAACCAACGTGTTTAACCAACGTGTTAAACCAACATGTTTAACCAACGTGTTTAACTAACCAACCAACGTGTTTAACTAACCAATCAATCAATGCATGTTTCCGTTTCATGTGTTTCATACGGGATCCAAGGTTTTTTTTCTCGCTTGTTTTAATTGAGCCTATTCAACCAACGTGTTTAACCAACGTGTTTAACCAACGTGTTTAACCAACGTGTTAAACCAACGTGTTTAACCAACGTGTTTAACTAACCAACCAACGTGTTTAACCAACCAACAAACCAATCAATCAATGCATGTTTCCGTTTCATGTGTTTCATACGGGATCCAAGTTTTTTTTTTCGCTTGTTTTAATTGAGCCTATCCAACCAACGTGTTTAACCAACGTGTTTAACCAACATGTTTAACCAAAGTGTTTAACTAACCAACCAACGTGTTTAACCAACCAACCAACCAATCAATCAATGCATGTCACGTTTCATGTGTTTCATACGGGATCCAAGGATTTTTTCCCGCTTGTTTTCATTGAGCCTATCCAACCAACGTGTTTAACCAACGTGTTTAACCGACTTGTTTAACCAACGTGTTTAACCAACGTGTTTAACTAACCAACCAACTTGTTTAACTAACCAACCAACGTGTTTAACCAATCAACCAATCAATCAATGCATGTCACGTTTCATGTGTTTCATACGGGGTCCAAGGTTTTTTTTTCGCTTGTTTTAATTGAGCCTATCCAACCAACGTGTTTAACCAACATGTTTAACCAACGTGTTTAACTAACCAACCAACGTGTTTAACCAACCCACCAATCAATCAATCAATGCATGTCACGTTTCATGTGTTTCATACGGGATCCAAGGTTTTTTTTTTCGCTTGTTTTAATTGAGCCTATCCAACCAACGTGTTTAACCAACGTATTCAACCAACGTGTTTAACCAGCATGTTTAACCAACGTGTTTAACTAACCAACCAACGTGTTTAACACAACCAACCAAAAAATCAATCAATGCATGTCACGTTTCATGTGTTTCAAACGGGATCCAAGGTTTTTTTTCGCTTGTTTTAATTGAGCCTATCCAACCAACGTGTTTAACCAACATGTTTAACCAACGTGTTTAACCAACATGTTTAACAAACGTATTTAACTAACCAACCAACGTGTTTAACCAGCCAACCAATCAATCAATGCATGTTTCCGTTTCATGTGTTTAATACGGAATCCAAGGTCTCTTTTTTTTCGCTTGTTTCAAGAGACCCTATATCAAGTGTTTAATTAATAAACCAATCATCCAACCAACCAACCAACCAACTAATCAATAAATTAATCAATCGATATATATGATATATTTATTTATGACAGTATAATTAAAAGAAAATGGAAGGAAAGACCTATCAATTATTCAAGAAGAATTGAACTTTAATATTGATCTTACATCTCTTCTGAAAAAAAAATCCACCTCCTTGTTATCACTTAAACACTGAAACTACAAGTCCAATCGATCCCAAAATTTACAGTCAGCAGGGCATACATGTACTAAAGGTTCATAAAACAACGTGGTGCCGATATCTCTCAAGACTTTTCCTAGAGAAAAGAAATTGCAATGCCGTTAAAATTGCTTGCTAGGTCCGTAAATCTCAGTGAAATGCTACAATAAAATGTCCGCTCCTAGATTGAAAT
>CM034358.1:41352476-41372343 GCA_019925275.1 Mytilus edulis
AAGGTCAAGGTCATATTTTAGATTTTCAAAAGTTTTTCATTTCCCTATAACTATTGAACGGTTATAGATACAGAAAAATTAAGCAGTTGAAAATGATTGGTACTTCAAGGGCAACTTTTTTACATTATGACTATACTGATTTTACCATCATGTAAGGGACATAACTCCCATTGATGGTTTTTAAAAAGCCATTTTTAGGCAAAACTCTTTAACAAAAGGTCCTTGACCCATACGGTCTTTTGCAATGACCTTGTGGAGCAATGACCTTGACGAAGGTCACAAGGTCAAAGGTCAAGGTCATCAAATTATGTGTTTTTTGGCACTATTTAAACAGTTTTATGTGTGTTTGAATTCCAACCAACCAACCAACCAATCAATCAATCAATCAATCAATCAATCAATCAATCAATCAATCAATCAATCAATCAATTAATCAATCAATCAATCAATCAATCAAAGCAAGTTTCCGTTTCATGTGTTTAATACGGGATCCAAGGTCTCTTTTTTTCGCTTGTTTTAATTGACACTTTCCAACGTGTTTAACCAACGTGTTTAACCAACGTGTTTTACCAACATGTTTTACCAACGTGTTTAACCAACCAACCAACCAACCAACCAATCAATCAATGCATGTTTCTGTTTCATGTGTTTCATACGGGATCCAATGTTGTTTTTTTTTCGCTTGTTTTAATTCAGCCTATCCAACCAACGTGTTTAACCAACGTGTTTAACCAACGTGTTTCACCAACGTGTTTAACCAACGTGTTTAACCAACGTGTTAAACCAACATGTTTAACCAACGTGTTTAACTAACCAACCAACGTGTTTAACTAACCAATCAATCAATGCATGTTTCCGTTTCATGTGTTTCATACGGGATCCAAGGTTTTTTTTCTCGCTTGTTTTAATTGAGCCTATTCAACCAACGTGTTTAACCAACGTGTTTAACCAACGTGTTTAACCAACGTGTTAAACCAACGTGTTTAACCAACGTGTTTAACTAACCAACCAACGTGTTTAACCAACCAACAAACCAATCAATCAATGCATGTTTCCGTTTCATGTGTTTCATACGGGATCCAAGTTTTTTTTTTCGCTTGTTTTAATTGAGCCTATCCAACCAACGTGTTTAACCAACGTGTTTAACCAACATGTTTAACCAAAGTGTTTAACTAACCAACCAACGTGTTTAACCAACCAACCAACCAATCAATCAATGCATGTCACGTTTCATGTGTTTCATACGGGATCCAAGGATTTTTTCCCGCTTGTTTTCATTGAGCCTATCCAACCAACGTGTTTAACCAACGTGTTTAACCGACTTGTTTAACCAACGTGTTTAACCAACGTGTTTAACTAACCAACCAACTTGTTTAACTAACCAACCAACGTGTTTAACCAATCAACCAATCAATCAATGCATGTCACGTTTCATGTGTTTCATACGGGATCCAAGGTTTTTTTTTCGCTTGTTTTAATTGAGCCTATCCAACCAACGTGTTTAACCAACATGTTTAACCAACGTGTTTAACTAACCAACCAACGTGTTTAACCAACCCACCAATCAATCAATCAATGCATGTCACGTTTCATGTGTTTCATACGGGATCCAAGGTTTTTTTTTCGCTTGTTTTAATTGAGCCTATCCAACCAACGTGTTTAACCAACGTATTCAACCAACGTGTTTAACCAGCATGTTTAACCAACGTGTTTAACTAACCAACCAACGTGTTTAACACAACCAACCAAAAAATCAATCAATGCATGTCACGTTTCATGTGTTTCAAACGGGATCCAAGGTTTTTTTTCGCTTGTTTTAATTGAGCCTATCCAACCAACGTGTTTAACCAACATGTTTAACCAACGTGTTTAACCAACATGTTTAACAAACGTATTTAACTAACCAACCAACGTGTTTAACCAGCCAACCAATCAATCAATGCATGTTTCCGTTTCATGTGTTTAATACGGAATCCAAGGTCTCTTTTTTTTCGCTTGTTTCAAGAGACCCTATATCAAGTGTTTAATTAATAAACCAATCATCCAACCAACCAACCAACCAACTAATCAATAAATTAATCAATCGATATATATGATATATTTATTTATGACAGTATAATTAAAAGAAAATGGAAGGAAAGACCTATCAATTATTCAAGAAGAATTGAACTTTAATATTGATCTTACATCTCTTCTGAAAAAAAAATCCACCTCCTTGTTATCACTTAAACACTGAAACTACAAGTCCAATCGATCCCAAAATTTACAGTCAGCAGGGCATACATGTACTAAAGGTTCATAAAACAACGTGGTGCCGATATCTCTCAAGACTTTTCCTAGAGAAAAGAAATTGCAATGCCGTTAAAATTGCTTGCTAGGTCCGTAAATCTCAGTGAAATGCTACAATAAAATGTCCGCTCCTAGATTGAAATACTTATCTGTGTTACAAACTGGTGCTGAAAAATGTACATTATCAGAAAATAATCCTTAAACGTGTTTTAAAGTTACACCGAATCAATTAAATCCAAAACATGCACTGCTGGTGAACTGTGATCAAAATGTCAATTTCCTACAATGACAAAAGAAATTACATTGTGTACATTCCATCTCTATAGATGTTGTCTGTTTAACGTCCCCACCTAAAAAGAAATAAAAAGACTAAGTTTTCGTTATTATATACCCGCGTCACGTGATATCTCCTCAATCTGGCGCGCGCGCTGGACCTAAAATAAAAGAAAAACTTTCCAAACTAAACATGAAACTTCTCCGGTAACACAATACTATAGATCCCTTACAGAAACAAACAAACAAACAAACAAAACAAACACCCCCCCCCCCCATCAATCTATGTTTCAAAGGGGGAAAGACCGTTTACAATTGCTTTTTAAAAGCAATTGATTTATATTGTAAAAAGGCCTTTTTAACCATTCTGTTCCGTTAATATAAAAAAAAAAAAAAAAATCTCCCCGAGACCCCCTTTTGCCCCCCCCCCCCCCCCATTTTTTTTTACCCTCCACTTACAACTGAATGTAGTTTGTGTGCTATATATCCTATCAACGTTAAACGAACGACAACTCCAGTTTTTTCCCTATTATTAAGTCTTTCCTTTCTAAAGAAAACCTACTGTATCTCTGTTTTATATTATTAAACACAAACTTACAATTTCCAATCGATCAAAGACTTTACGTACGTTGCATCATTGTATCTGTTTCTATCCGAAATACAAGTGGTCGATATCTCTCAAGACTTTTCCTAGAAAAAGAAATTGCAATGCCGTTAAAATTGCTTGCTAGGTCCGTAAATCTCAGTGAAATGCTACAATAAAATGTCCGCTCCTAGATTGAAATACTTATCTGTGTTACAAACTGGTGCTGAAAAATGTACATTATCAGAAAATAATCCTTAAACGTGTTTTAAAGTTACACCGAATCAATTAAATCCAAAACATGCACTGCTGGTGAACTGTGATCAAAATGTCAATTTCCTACAATGACAAAAGAAATTACATTGTGTACATTCCATCTCTATAGATGTTGTCTGTTTAAACGTCCCCACCTAAAAAGAAATAAAAAGACTAAAGTTTTCGTTATTATATACCCGCGTCACGTGATATCTCCTCAATCTGGCGCGCGCGCTGGACCTAAAATAAAAGAAAAACTTTCCAAACTAAACATGAAACTTCTCCGGTAACACAATACTATAGATCCCTTACAGAAACAAACAAACAAACAAACAAAACAAACACCCCCCCCCCATCAATCTATGTTTCAAAGGGGGAAAGACCGTTTACAATTGCTTTTTAAAAGCAATTGATTTATATTGTAAAAAGGCCTTTTTAACCATTCTGTTCCGTTAATATAAAAAAAAAAAAAAAATCTCCCGAGACCCCCTTTTGCCCCCCCCCCCCCCCCCCATTTTTTTTTACCCTCCACTTACAACGAATGTAGTTTGTGTGCTATATATCCTATCAACGTTAAACGAACGACAACTCCAGTTTTTTCCCTATTATATTGATCTTACATCTCTTCTGAAAAAAAAAATCCACCTCCTTGTTATCACTTAAACACTGAAACTACAAGTCCAATCGATCCCAAAATTTACAGTCAGCAGGGCATACATGTACTAAAGGTTCATAAAACAACGTGGTGCCGATATCTCTCAAGACTTTTCCTAGAGAAAAGAAATTGCAATGCCGTTAAAATTGCTTGCTAGGTCCGTAAATCTCAGTGAAATGCTACAATAAAATGTCCGCTCCTAGATTGAAATACTTATCTGTGTTACAAACTGGTGCTGAAAAATGTACATTATCAGAAAATAATCCTTAAACGTGTTTTAAAGTTACACCGAATCAATTAAATCCAAAACATGCACTGCTGGTGAACTGTGATCAAAATGTCAATTTCCTACAATGACAAAAGAAATTACATTGTGTACATTCCATCTCTATAGATGTTGTCTGTTTAACGTCCCCACCTAAAAAGAAATAAAAAGACTAAGTTTTCGTTATTATATACCCGCGTCACGTGATATCTCCTCAATCTGGCGCGCGCGCTGGACCTAAAATAAAAGAAAAACTTTCCAAACTAAACATGAAACTTCTCCGGTAACACAATACTATAGATCCCTTACAGAAACAAACAAACAAACAAACAAAACAAACACCCCCCCCCCCCCCCATCAATCTATGTTTCAAAGGGGGAAAGACCGTTTACAATTGCTTTTTAAAAGCAATTGATTTATATTGTAAAAAGGCCTTTTTAACCATTCTGTTCCGTTAATATAAAAAAAAAAAAAAAATCTCCCCGAGACCCCCTTTTGCCCCCCCCCCCCCCCATTTTTTTTTACCCTCCACTTACAACTGAATGTAGTTTGTGTGCTATATATCCTATCAACGTTAAACGAACGACAACTCCAGTTTTTTCCCTATTATTAAGGTCTTTCCTTTCTTAAATGGAAAGACCTTACTGTATTTCGTTTGTTTATTATTATTATTATTAAGGTCTTTCCTTTCTTAAATGGAAAGACCTTACTGTATTTCGTTTGTTTATTATTATTATTCTTTTTCTTCCGCCGTTTTTCAAAGTTAATCTTCGTTAAAAGTACGCAAGATATCAAAATGATCTTTGGTACCAAGTATCGGGTTAATAAAAGCTATCTTGTATTAGGGGGACCGAAGTTTACTATTTACCTTATAGGAGTTATCTCCCCAATTACAAAAAACACTGTTATCGCTATAACTCATGAACTATAAGACTTAGCGGCAAATGGTTTTTTTTTAAATGTTCCTTGCCAAATGATACAAGTTCAAATAATTTTAACCGAAGCGATCCAGTGACTTATTATAGGAGTTATTTCCCCTTGAATATTTTAATTTTCGATATGCATATAAATCTCATGAACCGTAAGTCGTAAAGACTGCGGGTCTTCAGAATTGAGTTCATTGGACCAAAACTAGAAAATATAGGTCAAGGTCAAAGGTCAAGGTCATATTTTAGATTTTCAAAAGTTTTTCATTTCCCTATAACTATTGAACGGTTATAGATACAGAAAAATTAAGCAGTGAAAAATGATTGGTACTTCAAGGGGCAACTTTTTTACATTATGACTATACTGATTTTACCATCATGTAAGGGACATAACTCCCATTGATGGTTTTTAAAAAGCAGTTTTTAGGCAAAACTCTTTAACAAAAGGTCCTTGACCCTTATGGTCTTTTGCAATGACCTTGTGGAGCAATGACCTTGACGAAAGTCACAAGGTCAAAGGTCAAGGTCATCAAATTATGTGTTTTTTGGCACTATTTAAACAGTTTTATGTGTGTTTGAATTCCAATCAATCAATCAATCAATCAATCAATCAATCAATCAATCAATCAATCAATCAATCAAGCAATCAATCAATCAATCAATCAATCAATCAATCAATCAAGCAATCAATCAATCAATCAATCAATGCACGTTTCCGTTTCATGTGTTTCATACTGGATCCAAGGTTTTTTTTGTTGCTTGTTTTAATTGACCCTTTTCAACGTGTTTAACCAACGTACGTGTTTAACCAACGTGTTTAACCAACATGTTAAACCAACGGTGTTTAACCAACCAACCAACCAACCAACCAATCAATCAATCAATGCATGTTTCCGTTTCATGTGTTTAATACGGGATCCAAGGTTTTTTTTTTGCTCGTTTTAATTGACCCTTTCCAACGTGTTTAACCAATCAACGTGTTTAACCAACGTGTTTAACCAACGTGTTTAACCAACATGTTTAGCCAATATGTTAAACCAACGTGTTTAACTAACCAACCAACGTGTTTAACCAACCAACCAATCAATCAATGCATGGCACGTTTCATGTGTTTCATACGGGATCCAAGGTTGTTTTTTTTGCTTGTTTTAATTGACCTTTTCCAACGTGTTTAACCAACGTGTTTAACCAACATGTTTAACCAACATGTTAAACCAACGTGTTTAACTAACCAACCAACGTGTTTAACCAACCAACCAATCAATCAATGCATGTCACGTTTCATGTGTTTCATACGGGATCCAAGTTTTTTTTTTCGCTTGTTTTAATTGAGCCTATCCAACCAACGTGTTTAACCAACGTATTTAACCAACGTGTTTAACCAACGTGTTTAACTAACCAACCAACGTGTTTAACCAACCAACCAATCAATCAATGCATGTCACGTTTCATGTGTTTCATACGGGATCCAAGTTTTGTTTTCGCTTGTTTTAATTGAGCCTATCCAACCAACGTGTTTAACCAACGTGTTTAACCAACGTGTTTAACTAACCAACCAACGTGTTTAACCAACCAACCAATCAATCAATGCATGTCACGTTTCATGTGTTTCATACGGGATCCAAGTTTTTTTTTCGCTTGTTTAAGTTGAGCCTATCCAACCAACGTGTTTAACCAACGTGTTTAACCAACGTGTTTAACCAACATGTTTAACCAACGTGTTTAACTAACCAACCAACGTGTTTAACCAACCAACCAATCAATCAATGCATGTCACGTTTCATGTGTTTCATACGGGATCCAAGTTTTTTTTTTCGCTTGTTTTAATTGAGCCTATCCAACCAACGTGTTTAACCAACGTGTTTAACCAACGTGTTGAACCAACATGTTTAACCAACGTGATTAACTAACCAAACAACGTGTTTAACCAACCAACCAACCAATCAATCAATCAATCAATCAATGCATGTTTATGTTTCATTAGTTTCATACGGGATCCAATTTTTTTTTTCCGCTTGTTTTAATTGAGCCTATCAAGGTGTTTAACCAATCAACGTGTTTAACCAACCAACATGTTTAACCAACGTGTTTAACCAACCAACGTGTTTAACCAACCAAGCAATCAATCAATCAATCATTGCATGTTTCCGTTTCATCTGTTTCATACGGGATCCAAGGTCTCTTTTTTTTCTTCCCTTGTTGTAATTGAGCCTATCCAATGTGTTTAACTAACCAACGTGTTTAACCAACATGTTTAACCAAACCAACGTGTTTAACCAACCAACCAATCAAACAACCAATGCATGTTTCTGTTTCATGTGTTTAATACGGAATCTAATGTCTCTTTTTTTTTCGCTTGTTTAAATTAACCCTATACCACGTGTTTTAACCAATGTGTTTAACCACACAATGTGTTTAACCAACCAACCAACCAACCAATCAATCAATCAATTCCATTAATTAATGCAAGTTTCCGTTTCATGTGTTTAATACGGAATCCAAGGTCTCTTTTTTTTTCTGCTTGTTTCAAGAGACCCTATATCAAGTGTTTAATTAATAAACCAATCAACCAACTAATCAATAAATTAATCAATCAATATATATGATATTTTTATTTATGACAGTATAATTAAAAGAAAATGGAAGGAAAGACCTATCAATTATTCAAGAAGAATTGAACTTTAATTATTATTATTCTTTTTCTTCCGCCGTTTTTCAAAGTTAATCGGTGATAAAAGTACGCAAGATATCAAAATGATCTTTGGTATCAAGTATCGGGTTAATAAAAGCTATCTTGTAAAAGGGGCACCGAAGTGTACTATTTACTTTATAGGAGTTATCTCCCTAATTACAAAAAACACTGTTATCGCTATATCTCATAAACTATAAGACTTAGCGGCAAATGTTTTTTTTTTAAATGTTCCTTGCCAAATGATACAAGTTCAAATAATTTTAACCGAAGCGATCCGGTGACTTATTATAGGAGTTATTTCCCCTTGAATATTTAAATTTTCGATATGCATATAAATCTCATGAACCGTAAGTCATAAAGACTGCGGGTCTTCAGATTTGAGTTCATTGGACCAAAACTAGAAAATATAGGTCAAGGTCAAAGGTCAAGGTCATATTTTAGATTTTCAAAAGTTTTTCATTTCCCTATAACTATTGAACGGTTATAGATACAGAAAAATTAAGCAGTTGAAAATGATTGGTACTTCAAGGGGCAACTTTTTTACATTATGACTATACTGATTTTACCATCATGTAAGGGACATAACTCCCATTGATGGTTTTTAAAAAGCCATTTTTAGGCAAAACTCTTTAACAAAAGGTCCTTGACCCATACGGTCTTTTGCAATGACCTTGTGGAGCAATGACCTTGACGAAGGTCACAAGGTCAAAGGTCAAGGTCATCAAATTATGTGTTTTTTGGCACTATTTAAACAGTTTTATGTGTGTTTGAATTCCAACCAACCAACCAACCAATCAATCAATCAATCAATCAATCAATCAATCAATCAATCAATCAATCAATCAATCAATTAATCAATCAATCAATCAATCAATCAAAGCAAGTTTCCGTTTCATGTGTTTAATACGGGATCCAAGGTCTCTTTTTTTTCGCTTGTTTTAATTGACACTTTCCAACGTGTTTAACCAACGTGTTTAACCAACGTGTTTTACCAACATGTTTTACCAACGTGTTTAACCAACCAACCAACCAACCAACCAATCAATCAATGCATGTTTCTGTTTCATGTGTTTCATACGGGATCCAATGTTGTTTTTTTTTCGCTTGTTTTAATTCAGCCTATCCAACCAACGTGTTTAACCAACGTGTTTAACCAACGTGTTTCACCAACGTGTTTAACCAACGTGTTTAACCAACGTGTTAAACCAACATGTTTAACCAACGTGTTTAACTAACCAACCAACGTGTTTAACTAACCAATCAATCAATGCATGTTTCCGTTTCATGTGTTTCATACGGGATCCAAGGTTTTTTTTCTCGCTTGTTTTAATTGAGCCTATTCAACCAACGTGTTTAACCAACGTGTTTAACCAACGTGTTTAACCAACGTGTTAAACCAACGTGTTTAACCAACGTGTTTAACTAACCAACCAACGTGTTTAACCAACCAACAAACCAATCAATCAATGCATGTTTCCGTTTCATGTGTTTCATACGGGATCCAAGTTTTTTTTTTCGCTTGTTTTAATTGAGCCTATCCAACCAACGTGTTTAACCAACGTGTTTAACCAACATGTTTAACCAAAGTGTTTAACTAACCAACCAACGTGTTTAACCAACCAACCAACCAATCAATCAATGCATGTCACGTTTCATGTGTTTCATACGGGATCCAAGGATTTTTTCCCGCTTGTTTTCATTGAGCCTATCCAACCAACGTGTTTAACCAACGTGTTTAACCGACTTGTTTAACCAACGTGTTTAACCAACGTGTTTAACTAACCAACCAACTTGTTTAACTAACCAACCAACGTGTTTAACCAATCAACCAATCAATCAATGCATGTCACGTTTCATGTGTTTCATACGGGATCCAAGGTTTTTTTTCGCTTGTTTTAATTGAGCCTATCCAACCAACGTGTTTAACCAACATGTTTAACCAACGTGTTTAACTAACCAACCAACGTGTTTAACCAACCCACCAATCAATCAATCAATGCATGTCACGTTTCATGTGTTTCATACGGGATCCAAGGTTTTTTTTTCGCTTGTTTTAATTGAGCCTATCCAACCAACGTGTTTAACCAACGTATTCAACCAACGTGTTTAACCAGCATGTTTAACCAACGTGTTTAACTAACCAACCAACGTGTTTAACACAACCAACCAAAAAATCAATCAATGCATGTCACGTTTCATGTGTTTCAAACGGGATCCAAGGTTTTTTTTCGCTTGTTTTAATTGAGCCTATCCAACCAACGTGTTTAACCAACATGTTTAACCAACGTGTTTAACCAACATGTTTAACAAACGTATTTAACTAACCAACCAACGTGTTTAACCAGCCAACCAATCAATCAATGCATGTTTCCGTTTCATGTGTTTAATACGGAATCCAAGGTCTCTTTTTTTTCGCTTGTTTCAAGAGACCCTATATCAAGTGTTTAATTAATAAACCAATCATCCAACCAACCAACCAACCAACTAATCAATAAATTAATCAATCGATATATATGATATATTTATTTATGACAGTATAATTAAAAGAAAATGGAAGGAAAGACCTATCAATTATTCAAGAAGAATTGAACTTTAATATTGATCTTACATCTCTTCTGAAAAAAAAATCCACCTCCTTGTTATCACTTAAACACTGAAACTACAAGTCCAATCGATCCCAAAATTTACAGTCAGCAGGGCATACATGTACTAAAGGTTCATAAAACAACGTGGTGCCGATATCTCTCAAGACTTTTCCTAGAGAAAAGAAATTGCAATGCCGTTAAAATTGCTTGCTAGGTCCGTAAATCTCAGTGAAATGCTACAATAAAATGTCCGCTCCTAGATTGAAATACTTATCTGTGTTACAAACTGGTGCTGAAAAATGTACATTATCAGAAAATAATCCTTAAACGTGTTTTAAAGTTACACCGAATCAATTAAATCCAAAACATGCACTGCTGGTGAACTGTGATCAAAATGTCAATTTCCTACAATGACAAAAGAAATTACATTGTGTACATTCCATCTCTATAGATGTTGTCTGTTTAACGTCCCCACCTAAAAAGAAATAAAAAGACTAAGTTTTCGTTATTATATACCCGCGTCACGTGATATCTCCTCAATCTGGCGCGCGCGCTGGACCTAAAATAAAAGAAAAACTTTCCAAACTAAACATGAAACTTCTCCGGTAACACAATACTATAGATCCCTTACAGAAACAAACAAACAAACAAACAAAACAAACACCCCCCCCCCCCCATCAATCTATGTTTCAAAGGGGGAAAGACCGTTTACAATTGCTTTTTAAAAGCAATTGATTTATATTTGTAAAAAGGCCTTTTTAACCATTCTGTTCCGTTAATATAAAAAAAAAAAAAAAAATCTCCCCGAGACCCCCTTTTGCGCCCCCCCCCCCCCCACCATTATTTGTTCTTATATCCTACCACTTACAACGAAATTAGTTTTTGCCTATTAATCCTATCAACGTTTGAAAACGTAACGAACTCCAGTTTTTATTTCCCTATTATTAAGGTCTTTCCTTTCTTAAATGGAAAGACCTTCATTCTTTAATATTATAGGTCTTTCCTTTCTTAAATGAAAGACTTACTTATTCGTTTGTTTATTATTATTATCTTTTCTTCCGCCGTTTTTCAAAGTTAATCTTCGTTAAAAGTACGCAAGATATCAAAATGATCTTTGGTACCAAGTATCGGGTTAATAAAAGCTATCTTGTATTAGGGGGACCGAAGTTTACTATTTACCTTATAGGAGTTATCTCCCCAATTACAAAAAACACTGTTATCGCTATAACTCATGAACTATAAGACTTAGCGGCAAATGGTTTTTTTTTAAATGTTCCTTGCCAAATGATACAAGTTCAAATAATTTTAACCGAAGCGATCCAGTGACTTATTATAGGAGTTATTTCCCCTTGAATATTTTAATTTTCGATATGCATATAAATCTCATGAACCGTAAGTCGTAAAGACTGCGGGTCTTCAGAATTGAGTTCATTGGACCAAAACTAGAAAATATAGGTCAAGGTCAAAGGTCAAGGTCATATTTTAGATTTTCAAAAGTTTTTCATTTCCCTATAACTATTGAACGGTTATAGATACAGAAAAATTAAGCAGTGAAAAATGATTGGTACTTCAAGGGGCAACTTTTTTACATTATGACTATACTGATTTTACCATCATGTAAGGGACATAACTCCCATTGATGGTTTTTAAAAAGCAGTTTTTAGGCAAAACTCTTTAACAAAAGGTCCTTGACCCTTATGGTCTTTTGCAATGACCTTGTGGAGCAATGACCTTGACGAAAGTCACAAGGTCAAAGGTCAAGGTCATCAAATTATGTGTTTTTGGCACTATTTAAACAGTTTTATGTGTGTTTGAATTCCAATCAATCAATCAATCAATCAATCAATCAATCAATCAATCAATCAATCAATCAATCAAGCAATCAATCAATCAATCAATCAATCAATCAATCAATCAATCAAGCAATCAATCAATCAATCAATCAATGCACGTTTCCGTTTCATGTGTTTCATACTGGATCCAAGGTTTTTTTGTTGCTTGTTTTAATTGACCCTTTTCAACGTGTTTAACCAACGTACGTGTTTAACCAACGTGTTTAACCAACATGTTAAACCAACGTGTTTAACCAACCAACCAACCAACCAACCAATCAATCAATCAATGCATGTTTCCGTTTCATGTGTTTAATACGGGATCCAAGGTTTTTTTTTTGCTCGTTTTAATTGACCCTTTCCAACGTGTTTAACCAATCAACGTGTTTAACCAACGTGTTTAACCAACGTGTTTAACCAACATGTTTAGCCAATATGTTAAACCAACGTGTTTAACTAACCACAACGTGTTTAACCAACCAACCAATCAATCAATGCATGGCACGTTTCATGTGTTTCATACGGGATCCAAGGTTGTTTTTTTTTTTTGACCTTGTTTAATTTACCTTTTCCCAACGTGTTTAACCAACTGTTACCAACTGTTTAACCAACATGTTAAACCAACGTGTTAACTAACCAACCAACGTTTTAACCAACAACCAATCAATCAATGCATGTCACGTTTCATGTGTTTCATACGGGATCCAAGTTTTTTTTTTTCGCTTGTTTTAATTGAGCCTATCCAACCAACGTGTTTAACCAACGTATTTAACCAACGTGTTTAACCAACGTGTTTAACTAACCAACCAACGTGTTTAACCAACCAACCAATCAATCAATGCATGTCACGTTTCATGTGTTTCATACGGGATCCAAGTTTTTTTTCCCGCTTGTTTTAATTGAGCCTATCCAACCAACGTGTTTAACCAACGTGTTTAACCAACATGTTTAACCAACGTGTTTAACCAACGTGTTTAACCAACATGTTTAACCAACGTGTTTAACTAACCAACCAACGTGTTTAACCAACCAACCAATCAATCAATGCATGTCACGTTTCATGTGTTTCATACGGGATCCAAGTTTTTTTTCCGCTTGTTTTAATTGAGCCTATCCAACCAACGTGTTTAACCAACATGTTTAACCAACGTGTTTAACCAACGTGTTTAACCAACATGTTTAACCAACGTGTTTAACTAACCAACCAACGTGTTTAACCAACCAACCAATCAATCAATGCATGTCACGTTTCATGTGTTTCATACGGGATCCAAGTTTTTTTTTTCGCTTGTTTTAATTGAGCCTATCCAACCAACATGTTTAACCAACGTGTTTAACCAACATGTTTAACCAACGTGTTTAACTAACCAACCAACGTGTTTAACCAACCAACCAATCAATCAATGCATGTCACGTTTCATGTGTTTCATACGGGATCCAAGTTTTTTTTTTCGCTTGTTTAAGTTGAGCCTATCCAACCAACGTGTTTAACCAACGTGTTTAACCAACGTGTTTAACCAACATGTTTAACCAACGTGTTTAACTAACCAACCAACGTGTTTAACCAACCAACCAATCAATCAATGCATGTCACGTTTCATGTGTTTCATACGGGATCCAAGTTTTTTTTTCGCTTGTTTTAATTGAGCCTATCCAACCAACGTGTTTAACCAACGTGTTTAACCAACATGTTTAACCGACGTGTTTAACTAACCAACCAACGTGTTTAACCAACCAACCAATCAATCAATGCATGTCACGTTTCATGTGTTTCATACGGGATCCAAGTTTTGTTTTCGCTTGTTTTAATTGAGCCTATCCAACCAACGTGTTTAACCAACGTGTTTAACCAACAACGTGTTTAACTAACCAACCAACGTGTTTAACCAACCAACCAATCAATCAATGCATGTCACGTTTCATGTGTTTCATACGGGATCCAAGTTTTTTTTTCGCTTGTTTAAGTTGAGCCTATCCAACCAACGTGTTTAACCAACGTGTTTAACCAACGTGTTTAACCAACATGTTTAACCAACGTGTTTAACTAACCAACCAACGTGTTTAACCAACCAACCAATCAATCAATGCATGTCACGTTTCATGTGTTTCATACGGGATCCAAGTTTTTTTTTTCGCTTGTTTTAATTGAGCCTATCCAACCAACGTGTTTAACCAACGTGTTTAACCAACGTGTTGAACCAACATGTTTAACCAACGTGATTAACTAACCAAACAACGTGTTTAACCAACCAACCAACCAATCAATCAATCAATCAATCAATGCATGTTTTATGTTTCATTAGTTTCATACGGGATCCAATTTTTTTTTCCGCTTGTTTTAATTGAGCCTATCAAGGTGTTTAACCAATCAACGTGTTTAACCAACCAACATGTTTAACCAACGTGTTTAACCAACCAACGTGTTTAACCAACCAAGCAATCAATCAATCAATCATTGCATGTTTCCGTTTCATCTGTTTCATACGGGATCCAAGGTCTCTTTTTTTCTTCCCTTGTTGTAATTGAGCCTATCCAATGTGTTTAACTAACCAACGTGTTTTAACCAACATGTTTAACCAAACCAACGTGTTTAACCAACCAACCAATCAAACAACCAATGCATGTTTCTGTTTCATGTGTTTAATACGGAATCTAATGTCTCTTTTTTTTTCGCTTGTTTAAATTAACCCTATACCACGTGTTTAACCAATGTGTTTAACCACACAATGTGTTTAACCAACCAACCAACCAACCAATCAATCAATCAATTCCATTAATTAATGCAAGTTTCCGTTTCATGTGTTTAATACGGAATCCAAGGTCTCTTTTTTTTTCTGCTTGTTTCAAGAGACCCTATATCAAGTGTTTAATTAATAAACCAATCAACCAACTAATCAATAAATTAATCAATCAATATATATGATATTTTTATTTATGACAGTATAATTAAAAGAAAATGGAAGGAAAGACCTATCAATTATTCAAGAAGAATTGAACTTTAATTATTATTATTCTTTTTCTTCCGCCGTTTTTCAAAGTTAATCGGTGATAAAAGTACGCAAGATATCAAAATGATCTTTGGTATCAAGTATCGGGTTAATAAAAGCTATCTTGTAAAAGGGGCACCGAAGTGTACTATTTACTTTATAGGAGTTATCTCCCTAATTACAAAAAACACTGTTATCGCTATATCTCATAAACTATAAGACTTAGCGGCAAATGTTTTTTTTTTAAATGTTCCTTGCCAAATGATACAAGTTCAAATAATTTTAACCGAAGCGATCCGGTGACTTATTATAGGAGTTATTTCCCCTTGAATATTTAAATTTTCGATATGCATATAAATCTCATGAACCGTAAGTCATAAAGACTGCGGGTCTTCAGATTTGAGTTCATTGGACCAAAACTAGAAAATATAGGTCAAGGTCAAAGGTCAAGGTCATATTTTAGATTTTCAAAAGTTTTTCATTTCCCTATAACTATTGAACGGTTATAGATACAGAAAAATTAAGCAGTTGAAAATGATTGGTACTTCAAGGGGCAACTTTTTTACATTATGACTATACTGATTTTACCATCATGTAAGGGACATAACTCCCATTGATGGTTTTTAAAAAGCCATTTTTAGGCAAAACTCTTTAACAAAAGGTCCTTGACCCATACGGTCTTTTGCAATGACCTTGTGGAGCAATGACCTTGACGAAGGTCACAAGGTCAAAGGTCAAGGTCATCAAATTATGTGTTTTTTGGCACTATTTAAACAGTTTTATGTGTGTTTGAATTCCAACCAACCAACCAACCAATCAATCAATCAATCAATCAATCAATCAATCAATCAATCAATCAATCAATCAATCAATTAATCAATCAATCAATCAATCAATCAAAGCAAGTTTCCGTTTCATGTGTTTAATACGGGATCCAAGGTCTCTTTTTTTCGCTTGTTTTAATTGACACTTTCCAACGTGTTTAACCAACGTGTTTAACCAACGTGTTTTACCAACATGTTTTACCAACGTGTTTAACCAACCAACCAACCAACCAACCAATCAATCAATGCATGTTTCTGTTTCATGTGTTTCATACGGGATCCAATGTTGTTTTTTTTCGCTTGTTTTAATTCAGCCTATCCAACCAACGTGTTTAACCAACGTGTTTAACCAACGTGTTTCACCAACGTGTTTAACCAACGTGTTTAACCAACGTGTTAAACCAACATGTTTAACCAACGTGTTTAACTAACCAACCAACGTGTTTAACTAACCAATCAATCAATGCATGTTTCCGTTTCATGTGTTTCATACGGGATCCAAGGTTTTTTTTCTCGCTTGTTTTAATTGAGCCTATTCAACCAACGTGTTTAACCAACGTGTTTAACCAACGTGTTTAACCACACGTGTTAAACCAACGTGTTTTAACCAACGTGTTTAACTAACCAACCAACGTGTTTAACCAACCAACAAACCAATCAATCAATGCATGTTTCCGTTTCATGTGTTTCATACGGGATCCAAGTTTTTTTTTTCGCTTGTTTTAATTGAGCCTATCCAACCAACGTGTTTAACCAACGTGTTTAACCAACATGTTTAACCAAAGTGTTTAACTAACCAACCAACGTGTTTAACCAACCAACCAACCAATCAATCAATGCATGTCACGTTTCATGTGTTTCATACGGGATCCAAGGATTTTTTTCCCGCTTGTTTTCATTGAGCCTATCCAACCAACGTGTTTAACCAACGTGTTTAACCGACTTGTTTAACCAACGTGTTTAACCAACGTGTTTAACTAACCAACCAACTTGTTTAACTAACCAACCAACGTGTTTAACCAATCAACCAATCAATCAATGCATGTCACGTTTCATGTGTTTCATACGGGATCCAAGGTTTTTTTTTCGCTTGTTTTAATTGAGCCTATCCAACCAACGTGTTTAACCAACATGTTTAACCAACGTGTTTAACTAACCAACCAACGTGTTTAACCAACCCACCAATCAATCAATCAATGCATGTCACGTTTCATTGTTTCATACGGGATCCAAGGTTTTTTTTTTCGCTTGTTTTAATTGAGCCTATCCAACCAACGTGTTTAACCAACGTATTCAACCAACGTGTTTAACCAGCATGTTTAACCAACGTGTTTAACTAACCAACCAACGTGTTTAACACAACCAACCAAAAAATCAATCAATGCATGTCACGTTTCATGTGTTTCAAACGGGATCCAAGGTTTTTTTTTCGCTTGTTTTAATTGAGCCTATCCAACCAACGTGTTTAACCAACATGTTTAACCAACGTGTTTAACCAACATGTTTAACAAACGTATTTAACTAACCAACCAACGTGTTTAACCAGCCAACCAATCAATCAATGCATGTTTCCGTTTCATGTGTTTAATACGGAATCCAAGGTCTCTTTTTTTTCGCTTGTTTCAAGAGACCCTATATCAAGTGTTTAATTAATAAACCAATCATCCAACCAACCAACCAACCAACTAATCAATAAATTAATCAATCGATATATATGATATATTTATTTATGACAGTATAATTAAAAGAAAATGGAAGGAAAGACCTATCAATTATTCAAGAAGAATTGAACTTTAATATTGATCTTACATCTCTTCTGAAAAAAAAATCCACCTCCTTGTTATCACTTAAACACTGAAACTACAAGTCCAATCGATCCCAAAATTTACAGTCAGCAGGGCATACATGTACTAAAGGTTCATAAAACAACGTGGTGCCGATATCTCTCAAGACTTTTCCTAGAGAAAAGAAATTGCAATGCCGTTAAAATTGCTTGCTAGGTCCGTAAATCTCAGTGAAATGCTACAATAAAATGTCCGCTCCTAGATTGAAATACTTATCTGTGTTACAAACTGGTGCTGAAAAATGTACATTATCAGAAAATAATCCTTAAACGTGTTTTAAAGTTACACCGAATCAATTAAATCCAAAACATGCACTGCTGGTGAACTGTGATCAAAATGTCAATTTCCTACAATGACAAAAGAAATTACATTGTGTACATTCCATCTCTATAGATGTTGTCTGTTTAACGTCCCCACCTAAAAAGAAATAAAAAGACTAAGTTTTCGTTATTATATACCCGCGTCACGTGATATCTCCTCAATCTGGCGCGCGCGCTGGACCTAAAATAAAAGAAAAACTTTCCAAACTAAACATGAAACTTCTCCGGTAACACAATACTATAGATCCCTTACAGAAACAAACAAACAAACAAACAAAACAAACACCCCCCCCCCCATCAATCTATGTTTCAAAGGGGGAAAGACCGTTTACAATTGCTTTTTAAAAGCAATTGATTTATATTGTAAAAAGGCCTTTTTAACCATTCTGTTCCGTTAATATAAAAAAAAAAAAAAAATCTCCCCGAGACCCCCTTTTGCCCCCCCCCCCCCCATTTTTTTTTACCCTCCACTTACAACTGAATGTAGTTTGTGTGCTATATATCCTATCAACGTTAAACGAACGACAACTCCAGTTTTTTCCCTATTATTAAGGTCTTTCCTTTTACTAAAGGGAAAGACCTTACTGTATTTCTTCTGATTATTATTATTATTCTTTTTGTTCCGCCAAACTTTGACAAAATTTCCCTCCGTAACCGTAAGACGCGTCGCTTTCATGTTCACACTTTGTATCGGTGTCATGAATACCTATCCGGAACTCACCCTGTGAGTCGAAATATTTTGTCGGTTCGGAGTAATCCCTCCGAAACCCAAAAACCTTGTTATCGTTCCAACACCGTAACCGTAATAGGTAGAAAAAAAATGAAGGGTGAAATTTGTTCAGGACCAGACCCCGGTTCTTCGTTACATTTGGATCGAAAAGATTCAACGACTCATTGGTAGGTTATGCCCCTATGAAAATTAACCGGTGTCGGTTGGCCACCAAAACTCAGAAACCGTAAGTCGTAGACACATAGGATCTTCACCAATCATCATCATTTCATGTATCTTTAAAAAATACCTCAAGGTCAAATTTGTATGTTGACCTTGACCTTTGACCTAACACCTTGTTATGGGATAATCTCAGAAACCATTATACTTACAGAAGTTTTAAATGGTGGAAAATGTTTGGGTCATTATGGCGCAACTTTGTTACATTTTGACCAAAGAGATTTGACCTTTCTATAAGGGCATAACCCCTGTTTTAGGTTTTTGAAAAGACAAAATCAGCTTTTACTATATAACCAAAGGTCCTAGACCCTTGGGGTCTTCAGTAATGGCACTGGGGACCAATGACCTTGACAAAGGTCAAAAGGTCAAAGGTCAAGGTCATGTTCCCAGATAGCGAATTTAGTGTTTTTAAACCTTATTTAAAGGATTTTTAGTGTGTTTTCGAGCTTTTTAAGGTTGACCTTGACCTTTTCAATACATTCTACGTCTGTTGGAACATGTATTTTACATTAAAAAAGGAAAGACCTCTCAATTGTTCAAGAACAATTGACAGTTTAATATTGATCTTACATCTCTTCTGAAAAAAAA